>JBCFXI010000412.1:0-167871 GCA_038496175.1 Ampulex compressa | reverse complement strand
TATATATATTACTTTTAAAGATGAAAATATAAGATACTGAACAAAGGAGTCGATAAATATCTCACGAAGAAATATACATACCTTCATTTCACGTTTAATATTATAGTTATCAAGCAAACTTCATAACATCACAATTTGTGTATTCAGCTTTATTAGCAAACAAAGTTACATTGTATTATTTTCCACACCAAAATTCGATGTAAAGATTTAAAGTACTTTTCGGTGCTCATGCAATTTTCAGCAAATGATCTTTTGGGGTAGCCAGAAAGAAATTCAAGGTACTACCTCTACGGAGAATCGTATATGGAAAGCAATTCGATACGAAAATCGTTGCGATCTTCCAGACGGTGGAGTTTTTCCGGGCTAGAACATCCATCACGGCGGCGGGGCACTTGGCGTAACAATCCGTTATCAATCTTGCTAATGCCGTGGCTTCCCCCTTATTATCATAACGTCGAACCTACGCGGCATCGCAATGAAGCGAAACCTTGAATAACGCCCAGGTATTTGTTCGAGGGTAAGGGAAGGGAAGGGTCTGGTACACCGGCTGCTCTTTTTCCACCTCGCGCTTTCATTTCTGATTTTCCTTCGGCCTTTGTTCCTTTACACCATTGTCGGTGGCCATCGATTAAGCTCCGAAAGAGCCACGTAATCTACCCGCGACGGAGTTCGGCGCAAACCAAACGATTTGAGATAGCTCGTCTTTTTATCGATGTTTCGATTAATTACAAATTCTTAATATACACGTGCTTGCACTCTTTCATCGACATACATTATTATACGTGGAATAAAACTATAATGTTTATGATTATATATGTTATGTAATCCTTTTTTTTTTGTAAACTGAGATTTGTGAAGAAGGATCGAAGAGTTTATTGTTATCATCTATAGACATATTTGCTCCTATTTTCAAAGAATTTATTGTTACCGGTAGGTCAACGATTCAGTAGCAGTTACAATAGATTATTTCTATACAAAATTATCTTTTCAAGCATTATTCCATTTTTCCAAGATGATTCAGATGGTACTGTAGGTTTTTACCTTGAATTCCTTCCTCAAACAATGTCGTAGTTCTCCATGTGTTGAACGAAAATCTCATAGTCCGCGATTCATTAGCAGTGACAATGGATTTTCTCTGTACAATTTCGTCTGTTCGAGCATTGTTCTATTCTTCCGAGGAAATTTACACAGTACTGTATGCCTCCCTTTTAAGTTCCCCTCAGAAGTAATATCGCAGTTCTCGATACACCAGACAGAAATCCCCTATTCATTAACAGTGGGAATACATTATCTCTGTATAAATTAACCTTTTCGCGCATCATCCCAATCGTTCGAAAAATTCAAAATGTACCATATGCTTTTCCCTTAAATTCCTTCCTCAGGCAATGCCGCACTTCTCGCGGCGATGGACGAAAATCTCCTAGTCACGAGGCCGTCACGAGGTTCTCGAAGCACGATTAGTCACGTCGCTCGATCGAGCGTGGGTTCGCACAGCTTGGTACTTCAAAAGACTCGAATAAATGAAGCGCCGGCCCTTTCGCGTGCGGCTCTCGTATCTCCTGCGAGCGATAGCCGCTAGCGCAGCTTCGCTCAGAGTTCATAACTCGAAGCAAAAGTGACGTGTGCTACTCGCTCGGCCCCCATTCTAATTAAGCAGCATCATAAACGTAACTCCGCCCCGGCTTGCCCTCCTTTTCGGACTCCTCGATGCGACGTTCATGCATACGAGAAGTGACTGGCACGTCCCTAGAGCTATTTTCCAATTGGCTAGTGTCCATAATTGAAGCAGAGGGAGTCGTTGGTTTGGAGCTGCTCGTGCAAATGCTCGTAAAGCCGAGATAACTGCAGGCGCACCGATGGCCGGAATCGATGGTCTCTGCCTTGAATCGGTGACGATGGATTAAGGATGCCGCACGGAATTTGTCCATGCGAAATTCTGGTTCGATATACGAGGTTTTTTTCTACACATTTGAGGAAAAAGAGAGAAAACGAGCTGAAGAAATTTGTTTTCCGTACGTTACGAGGTTCCTGTGGAGATTAACAATAAGGTCACTTATATTCGACTTATACGATAAAGATATATGTGAAAAACGAGACTGATGGACACACGATACTACTCTACAAATGTTTATATTTTTCGTTAAAAGCGGATCGTTTATGTACGAGCGTGATTATGCTGATTTCTGTCTAAGAAACCTAGTGGCGATTCGCACCGGTTACGACATTGGTCGTTTTGGGGACACTGTGCGGGTTGGCAAACAGCGCTGGCTGGCGCGCATCTTTTAGAAGCGCGTCTGCAAAGTTTTTCCGCCTTTGCAACGAGTTTTCCTCCGGGTCGATTAATGCACGGCCCGGTTCATCCGTGCGTTTATCAGCATTTCATCTGTGTATTGATCGTGCTTAGTCACGGCGGGGCGAGAAACTTTTTCCATCAAACAGGGAATAATGAAATTTTCCGCGAAGAAAGCGGTCCCCTCCCGGTTGCCGTGAGCTACCGATGTCATGTCCTACCTCTGTACAATATGTTATTTTAATATTGCACAAAGTTTCTTCTCGAAATACCTTAAAGTGCCTTCTGCCACTGGTCGCTTCTCGAACGGTAGGAAAATATTGACTTTGCCGTGCTGCTGTGCTCTGTAAGGTTTCCGCCGTATAGGTTTCCTCGCGATTCTAGTGACCATAAAAGGTGATCCCTTTTGAAGAGAAACGGGTTCTTCTTTACGAATTTCCGGGGTATTAGAGGCATGAATTATGCCACATCATACATGTTTATCCTCATCGCTGTTTTTACATTATACTTCAAGTGGCAAAATTTTTGAAGTATATATTTATTAACATTATTGGGGATGGTTGGATTTAAGTATTTTTTCGCCAGAGACTTGTGTTGATAAGCGAATGTATTTTATTGATATTATTACGATAAAGTCTTATTTTTAATTCTAGCTCTTTACTGTGTTCCTGATTCTGACTCTTTATTCTGCTCGCTCTTGACTCTGACTTTTCTCTCTGTACTTTGCTCTGTAACTCTCTGCTCTGCTCTCTACGACTCTCTGCAACTAACTGCCCTTCTTCCCCAATGTCTCTGCATGCACCCCCTCTTCATCGTACACATTCACACACCCATCGGCCACGTGCATGCTTCAAACCATGCGGCATCCAGACCTAAGCCATACACTCTATCCCAATTGGTCTTCTTTCATCGCCTTATAGCTCAAACACCCTTCGTTCAGTCGCACGCACTTATACTCTGTAAAATATTTATCCATTTTCACGCCAGAATATTTTCATATTCCCACAATGTGAATGTTGAAGTAGATGTCGCTGAGTATAATTCTCGTTCTATCGCATTCATTCTTTAAGCTTTTGACTTTGATACTAAGGGTTTTACGATCCTGGATTGTAAGGTGCTTTTTGCGAAAGTTTTATCGACCGCGGATAGATTTTTGCTCGACTTTGCTTCCACCGCTCTGTTTCGTTCTACGGGTGGACGGAAAGAATTTCGCCGCCAAACTCGGGAAAGAGAAAAAGTTATTACGAAAGTGTCGAGACGTTATATGCGGGGACTGATTCTCTCCTCCGCTCGTTTCTCAATTTCTACATGGAAATCGAGTACGTCGCCGGATGAAAGGCGAAACTAAAGCGTGACAAATTTTACTTCTGACGTTCTTGACGTAGACACGACGGGAATCTGTACGAGCAAATATCGTCGAACCAGCGATATACGAGAGCCGCTCAGTTGGAAAATCCTGGGAGGGTAGTCCACCCCGTTTTGAATATTATTTTTGCCAGTGGAATTTTTCCCAGGCATTTCTGCCCAATTCTGCCCACCCTTCGTCCCTGAAAAGTACAAAAATCACGGCAGTCTCCCTTGTCGAGTTTTTTTTTTTTTTGCACATCCTCGTTGATGGAAATACTCATTTCTGCGATCAGAAACAGGCGCGGTGTATTGGCGAGGTAAAAGTTTTCGTGCACTAGTTTATGGGGTACATTTTTTTTTAACATAATCCGGTAAATTATGATTTTTAACAATACATATTATATATGATATATATATATATATATATTTTTTTTTTACGTCACAGATGTAAGAGAATTGGGTGCTCCACCACCAAAGTCAGGTGGTGACGTGTATATAATGCAGGTGTGACAGAAACAAATTTTCACCAATAAGGAATTTGATGTGCACGTGTCGACCCACATTTTTCGATCACGATCGAAGGAGATCGATGCAAATCGAAGGAGCAACATTCTACGTCTGAATACTATTCAAATAACGCTTGTTTAAATCGATTAGCAAAAACTGGTGCGCGTTAGACAGGAGAAAAAGAACCTCGTATTGCAGTAAAGAACGTGACAGCGTAACACCTTAGTACTTGAACAATGCGATGCAGCATCATATTTACCGCGTAGTTTCACTGTTCAAGCGGATACGTTTTATACGGATAGTAGCTTCACGTCGGGGATCCTCGTTCGGTGGATCAATAATTCTGACACTAATTGAAATGATAAGAAATTAGAGTTATTTTACGTTAGGAAGGATACATTGGTGGCTGGGATATATTTCATGTTGGAAGGATATACCGAAATGATGAAAGACCTTGCATCGTTCAGACATCGCTTTCCAGCTCACGCAGTGACTCGAAGCTAGTCCAATTCACGTTCACGTGCCTTGCCGACCCTCGATCGTCGCTCTGTCGTCTAATGCGGGAGGTGGTTTTGATGGCAAGCCTCCGCTGTTGTTTTTGACTCTGCGGTTCCTAATCCGAGCTCTCATACTCAATCCTTTAGCGGAAGGTAAATAGCAAATTCGAGAAAACTAAAGGTACAGTGAGGGCGATTTTCTTTCAACTTTCATAACATTATGATAGCGACGGGTCATGCGTAAAGCATAAAATTCGCTCGCGTTCCAAGATTGATTCCCCTTTTATACGCGAATCACAAGCAGGGAGACCATCCCATAGTGACAAATTTGTACCTGGTAAAATTATTAAAAGAACAAAATTAAAATCCATAAAAAACATTCTGAAAAGTAAGAATAACTGAATCAGCTATATATCTTGATTTTATACTAAAAAAGAAAGATGTATTAAAACTGAAGGACTAACAGAAAAGCTAGATCGAGCCCTGAGTATCGGTGCTTGCGAATCATTTCAATTAGGGACTAATTACGGCGTACGTACACGTACGCCGCGATTACCGCGGTGACATCTGCGGAGCGTGTTTCGTCCGCTGGCTGCGTCGTTCCGGCTGGCGCTTCGTTAACGACGACGTGCCATGTGGCGTTACACGTGTCCGCGGAGGGTGCAAAATGCGAGCCGCAGCCCAAGGGTGTGCATTACCCTTCGCCGATTTTCTCGAGTGCGACTCTGCAGCATCGAGAGGCGCATCCACCGATTTCTTGAGCCGATGATTCGTTAATCTTGCCGTTACATCTTAAAGGTGAACGTTCTCCATTGCGTCGGCATAAAATGCGTGCCTTCTACTGCATTCGACTTCCTCGAGTGCTTCTGTTTCGCGGATCCTGCGAATAGTACACAAGGGTTCGAAGTATCTAAAATTTAGATTTTTAGATTAAAGATATCCAACACATGAAGCTTCAACTGATACTCGTTCCAAGTCCATAATTTTGAAATTAATTTTTACGTTTTTTCTAATCCGTGAATTGCTTAGTAAATTTGAAGCAGCGATATTATTTGTAAGGTAAACATATTCGAGTTGTGTAATAAAAGTATGTCATATAATTATACAGTTCGAAATGGTTAATATGCGAAATGTATAGGAAATTGCGCGGTAACGTATGGAATAAATCGAAGTAACCTGATAGAAAAGATTTGCGCTTCATGGGCACAAGCAGCCGATTTTATTCAAGCTACAATCCGATTTAATAAACCGATCGAGGTAAAATCCTTTAAAGGACAGATTCAATTTTCTACAAGACGGGTGGACAATTTAAAAACTGCCTCTTGGTTTGTTACAGTCTTCGTTTATTATATCCGCTAGCAACCTTTGATAAACAACGCGTATCAAAAAAATTATTTTCGTTTTCCAAACACGTTTTTCGAAGTACCGTCCAAACTCCTTATGGATCCACTACCTCGCGTTGTTTTGTAATCATGCGATACGATTAAAATAAGTAAAATGCATGGAATTTTTCACACATTAGCGCCAGCTCGCCATAACCGCCGGGAGATTTCATCTATTCTTTCCTGTCTCCCTGTGGCACTCAAACGGTTAATTAGCTTCCGGCTCGCAGGGAGCCTTCTCCGACGTGCGCGGGTGTCGTAAAAGCTTTTAAAGCCTCCTACGTTTGCCTGGTGGGGAAAGATCGTCGCGAAATTATTTTCGAGCTCGTAAAAGTCTCGCTCTTCAACCACGACGATGCGAAGGGACGCTCGGCGATTTTACGCGGGGACGTTGCGCTCCTTCACACCCGCTTCTGTCCGAAGAGCCCCGTAAAGGGGTTCCAGAAGCTGTAGCAAGGGCTACTTTGTACCTCCATCGGTTTATCCAGACAACGATCGAACGATGTTCCGCACATCTCTCTTCCTGTTCCATTGAAAGTTGGATGGGGCAAACTTAGGATTTCCAAATCACGGTTGAGTGTTATGAAGATACCATATCCGATACTTGTGCTAAAGGTTTGCTGCTCGAATATGTTCGTAAAGCGTATTGCGAAGAAAATATATATTTATGTAGTATATTTAGAACTTTTTCGTAATAAGTGTAAGTAGAATATGGCTCAGAAAATGTTTCAGGTAAAATAATAGCATATTGTATTGAATAAGGAAATTGTAAAAATTATAAAATGACGTAATTGATGACACCGAGCATTGGTCATTTAGTACAAGATCTACTACTACAGATAGATAGCAAATAATCGGTAGTCTAACGATAGTAGCTGGTACATCAAATAATGTTATCGCGATCTAAGCCCCGGTATTCAGTCAGCACTTAATTACACTTTTATCTAGTTACCGTGCTCGATCATCACGCCAACACTATTCCTACCACGACTCTTCAAATGACTGATCTGTGATTTCTCTGAAAAATTGTAGAACTTTGAGACGCGGTCACTTCTGAGCTTTTCATGATTCTCTTGCAGCGGACGGATCAATAAATTAATCTAATGATATACTACCTCCGTCCTCTTTTTCTTTAGAGATACATTGTACTTAGTACACCTAAATATGTCCGGAAAATAGCCGGTAGGAATAGCGTTGAAGATTTCATTACCTTTCGCAACTTCCTTGATCTTGGTTCAGCTTTCGTTCCACGTTGCACGCGACCATTACTCCGCGCGGTGCGAAGATACACGATACTCGCAACAAAGATCTGTCAGGGTGACTTGCATAGCTTCTTTCACCTATCCTGCATTCCCCGTGACACGCGACACGGCAGTGTCGATTCCTCGCGTCTCCTAGGCGCGCGAGGCCCTTCAAGTTTCAAAATTCTACGACCGAACGTGATACGAAATCAATGCAGACCGTCAAATACCTCCGAGGTCGAGCTCCTTCGGCCCCTATGCGTATGTAAATACGCGTACGTGTGGAGCACCGCGCGAATACGCCTTGCCAGCGGGCTCTCCTTTCCTACCAGCAATGTCCCGGATATGACGTCATCCCCGGGCTGACGCGGTCCCTCCGACCGCGTGACTGAAATCGAGATGAGACCAGGCGCCGAAAGGGCCGGGTACGGTTCGTCATTTCACGGACGAGTCTGCCTCGGATATTCCTGGCGTATCGTCGCGCGACTGTCGGCTACGTGGGGCTAGAAACATTGTCATTATCGATGAATCGCGAACAGGCTCGTCGAGACGGTAGGTTGTAGGAGAGCCTGGAAGGCTGGGAGGATCGTTAATGCCCCCTGCCCCCCCACCCTCGGTGTAATGGGGTCTCCTGGCTGATTATCGTACTTCGAATTCCGCGCGTGTCCGCCGAGATTCGAGACCAGTTTCGATATTCTTTTTTCCTTCCTGTACCGACGTCTAATTTTGTCAGTCGAAAATTCGTTCAATCGGCGCTCTAAGGGATTCTCCGGTAGTGGGATGCGATAAAATTGCGTACTAAAATCTTAATCCCAGGGGTGGGGTGGGGGGTAATGGGTTCTTGATACCGGAGAGGAGGGAAAGCGCCGGATAAGACGGGGGGCGGCGTCATCGAGGGGCCAAGAGAAGCTCCTCGCGGATCGTATCGCGGGGAAACCGAGTTGTAGACGAATTGGTTATCCGAGTCGTTTCGTGATGCGAGTGTTAAACCGTATAATCAAGGATGCGGTGACGTCGAATGCATCGACAATAGGAAGAATATCCACCGTGTGAGAAGCAAGCGTGTAGTCGGTCGTGTGGAGCTCCTGGAAATGTTCACGTCCGAATCCTTGGGGTATCGGGGAGTTGAAACGAGGGTAAACGTATGGAATTGCGAGGAAATTCTGGCGGAGTTTCTATTGGAAATTCTTTGACCCCTGCGCTACTGAGTATGGAGTCTTGTGTGTGATTCACTGCTGATTCACACTCGTGATATTAATTCTCCGTTGCTCGAGCCTCGAGCTTCTCATCGATGTATTGCTGACATAGCGAGGGTCACTTGAGTTTGGTTCAAGCTCGTATTACTTGTATTCCGGATCATGTTTGGGCGAGATGCACGAATTACAAAATAATAACGTGTATTTTAATCGTTCATATGACACGTACAAGCATCGTTTTCAATTGTCTTCTTTCTTGTTGTGCGTATGATAAATCTCTAATGCATTTTGATACGTGTCTTCGTACTTTTTTTTTTTTTATTCATTTTTGGCACCGATTGCTAACGTGACCTGGTCTAGGACCTACAGTTTGAGGTGGGTTCCGAACCATGAGAGCTACAGTATATATATATCATATAAAAAAACCAAAGACGATGCATGTCATTCGAACTCAGGTGTCCAGCGAATGAAGTTTTGGATGATCAAATGATAATTTTTCTTAAAGATACGATATATATACTTTAACTTTAATCATTTACTTTAATAAGTAATAATACAATTGAGCATGATATATTTTAAACCATGGTACAACACATAGCTAATCACGATCTTCTATGATTCTACACATCGTCCTTTAAACATATGATACAATTTCGTAACGCATTTTTAGATATTTTAGACTTACCACGGATTTAGTATGACGGAACGCTAAAAAGAGCAATTGGTATATGTATCTAAAGTAATAGCAATAATACATACCCGACCCTGACGTATCAAAAACAGACTGTATACTCTATCTGTATACTATCAACACCTTTATAAAAAGTTGCGAAGGCAAGAAAACTTGTGAAACAAAACACACGAAAACGATCGTACGATTCAAACGACGAGCGAGTGAGCACAAGAGCGTGCCACTATAATGGCCCGTCGTAATACAAGATGACATCCGCGAAAGCCACTATAGCGACGCATCGTGCCTAAGAGGTTAAAGGGCCTTCCTCGCCGATTCCTCGGCTTAATTTACGGCCCGAGGACCGACGGAAGCGCCTCGAATGAATTTAAGCGCCGCCCCTCGTCCTTTTCACTTGCCGGCTTTCGCGCCCTCCCATGACACGATCGCAGATTCGTAATCTCCACGACCTTCACCCCCTTTAAAATCGACGTAAGGTGCGTAGGCTCGTGGCGCGTAATGATAATTCATGGCAAACGTTATTCATACCAGAAGTTCGTCCGAGGTTATCGCGGTGGCTCGCCCCGGGGGCAGTCAGGGAAATGGCACCCCTTGTGGCCGGCCCTCCGCCGTGGCCCGGGCCCGTCCCTGGCCATGCAAAGTGAACCAGGGGTTGTTAGATTAAACTCCAACCCCTTGCGACGCCCCGGATGCCTCCGACGCCACGGCGGGTTAAAAACAGACAGGAAGAGCATGAGTCATCCCCGAGCGAGGATTCGAATCCCTCGTGAGAACAAACAAGCCCCGCATCCAGGGGCTTTAAGTCACTCGACGGTGGCTCGATAGTTTGTTTCCTTAATGCGATTTCAAACTTGGAGAGGTCTGAGGGGGAGGACGATAGCCGGTTCTACCGTAGGAACTGCATCCGGCCCCGTTGCTTCGTTTAACTTCGTTTGCCCCGACGTTGCTCCACGCGTTTAAAGGCTTCCCCCTCTTTGCCGCCCGCTCGGGTACCGAGGAATGTTTCTGCGTCTCGAGTAGTCTCGAAAGCTTGCTTTCGCGACGGCTGGATGTGCAAATATTGCAGAGTGGCGTGCGACGATTTGGTCGTGAGTTTAGATCGTTTTCTAATACAGCGCTATCGAGGTATGATGATTGGAATTTCGTGAAGGTTTTGTAGGAGCGTATGCGCGAGGTTGATGAATTGGAATCGAGTCTTTTGTGGTACGTTGTGAATATACTCGCTGGAAAGTTGGAAGTTTACACTTGGCTGCTGGTTTTCGTAATGAGATGTTGATTTCTAAATGTTGTTTGGATATTCTTTTATTAAGAAAGTTAAAGGAGGAAAATATTTTGCCCAGATGGAAGAATAGAAATTGCGGATACGTGTAAGGATTACAGATGGAAGTTTTAGGAAGATTTCTTAATTCAGTTCTTACATATTTTCTTGTGGATTGGTTAGACGGATTTGGCGGCTGATCGAATATTCAGACTTTGCTACAGGTTTGCTCAGACTTGGCTACCGGTCACTGCGATTGCTATCCTCTATAGCGGAGTTACTGACAAATTTTGTGTATCAGTGAACAAAGGGGTGTCCACGTCGAGTACGGAAGGGGTTTCGAACAAGTGAGTCCGCAGGGGTCGATTTATTCCTCAAGCTGTTTTCGACATTCCACCCGCGGAGTAGACTCCGCGTATCTATTATTACAAAACGGTTCCGTACCCTTTTGAAAGATAGGGCGACCCTTTTCCGTGCTTTCGACGTGTCATTTTCTTCCTCTCGTTCGGTCGACCATCGCGTAATAAGCGCCCCAAAATTAATACCGCTGATAATACCATCCTGTATCGATCAACGCTATCTGTTTTCTGTTCTAGGTAAGACACCGTAACGATGACACATTCAAGATAAGGAGAAGAGCAACGGCTCGTAAGTACGTGGTTCGTTATGCATTCGAATTTCGTTCCGCGCACCGCAGGCTGGCATAATAAATCGATAGAGTCCCGATATCGGTTCCTGAATATGTCACACCAACGTGATCCAATCTCGTGAAACCTCTGGGAATAGCGAAGCTCGCACGGCAATGTCCCCAAGAAAGTGTTTTAAATCTCCCCAGTAGAGCCAGGCTCGACCCCTCAATTATTCCCATGGAAACGATTCGGCCGAAACCTTTCAGCGCATCAATCTCGTTCGAGCTCTTACCTAATATACCTCGCGGTTAATTATTCCCTCCACAAAGGAGGCCGCCACGGTGAAAACTTTGGCGGATGATCAATAATCTCGGAAATTCGAGGGTCAGTCGGCACATTGATAATCACCCTGGCATCCAGAAGAGGGCGAAGGAAGGCGCTCGTCCTGTTAATCTTTTAATTACGCCCCACGACGAGGTCTTGCGCTAATTTCGGCTTCGAAAAGGGCCGAATTGCGATCGCTTCCCCGTCGGTTCTCTATGGAGCCGACTGTTGCTTTTGTTCCCGGTCCTCGCGCCAGCTCGAGTGCCCATTCACTCGGCTCGCGTATTCACTCGAGTTTAAAGCAGTCCGTGGGTGTCTCGCCAGGGGCAGTGGAACATCGTTGGTTTAACCGAATATCCTACATCCTTGAACGCTAGAATCACCAAGAATATAGCCTTTCGACAGGTGAATAAATCTAGTGGCAATTTTCTTTCTCGACTACCCCGAATTTGCGCTTATTCGTGCTCCAGTTCGGTGTTTTCCAAAGTGGATTCCATGGAATCCCAAGATTCCGCGAGTTATGTCTAACAGGAATGTTCTAATTGGTCTAATGGGAATGTTCTCGCGCGAGGCTGGATTTGCAACTACTCATACTCTACATCAGTCTTCCCCAAAGTGGGTTTCATGGAACCCCAAGGTTCCGCGAGATGAAGTGCCTTTTTCAGACTTTCATGCAAGTTTCGACCCATTAGCAGAATGGGGCTTTCGATGGTGGGAGCACGCGTGCAAGCCTTGTCCCCATATGCATTCGACACTTTCAAAGATTGGCAGGCATCTTTGTAAAATATAAGTGTGCAATGGTATAAGTAAAATGTAGCTATGCGTCTATAATATTCGCATAATCGTATTTAAATCTCGTGATAAAATCAGACTGACCACCACCACTCCAGATAATATTCTTTCATATAAGATTCGAGGCCTCGATCGATTACAAAACATACCAAAATCCTCGTACTTTAATTTCACGAATTTGTTCTCCAAAGTGCGGATTTTTCCAGCACGTATTTCAAGCAACTTTGCGAATCACATTTAAAACTACAAACAAGAGGCATTAAATTCGGCAACAGTGTAATATTCCTTTAATGCCGGTACAAACTTTCCTAGAGCTCTTTGCCAAAGCAGGAATACAGCTACGGTAGCCTGGAAGCGAAGTTTGCTTCGCTTTACACCATTTCCTCGTGACGCATCGCGAGACTTATTAAACGCCAACCAGGAGCCTCCGAGTATTTTTTGCTCGAATCTTCTCAGCGATCGCCCAGTACGAGGTTACAGTTTTATAACTTACGAGCGCCTTGCAGTATATTACACGAAGACGAAGCCGGCTTAAGGGCGGAAATGCGTGTCACGCGAAGTCTTCGCGGATCTCTTCTCCGGGAGTTTTTCTTCGCCTCCGTCAGTCGCGTGTGCCTCGAACTTTCCACCGGCACCTAATCCAATTCCGGGGTGTATAAAAGGGTGAGCTGGGGGAGGAAGGGGGGAAGAGAAAAATAACGAAAGAGTTTCGTGGATGAGGACTCCTTGTACGGTCCCGTGGCGTGTCCAGGGTCCACTTCGCGTTTCTTCTGAGAATCTTTTTCGACGTTTGGGAGGCGACGATGCTTCGCGAACTTTCCACGGAATGGCGGATTTCCTCTCACCAAACGAGTTTTCGCGAGGAACGATCGTCCCGAGGGCGGAGAAATTTAATGGAAGACCGCAAATATCGTTGCCTAGCACGAACAATAACGATGAAACTTCGTGGAGGCTCTTAGGTTGATGGATTCTAATAACAATTTCACAAGTTCTCTTTAGGCGTCGGACTCGTGAAATCATCCACTGATTGGTCGATCAAGAAGGCGCTCCGGGGGTGAAATAGCTTTCCTTCGACTTGTTTTTATGTAGTATTATTTAGAGATGAGTGAACGAACTTTTACAGAGTGTTCTATTCGTGTTATTCTCTATAACCGACGCTTCTTCTAAATTTTCACACTTTGATTGTACTTTGATCTGCTTTTTTGTGTACTTGCATGTTTTTAAAGATAACGATAAAAATTGATTATAGGGAATGGGATACTTGATGATTATCACCTGGTCATTTCCTGTATATTGATTCGCGTATATAGGAAGATTTAATTTTGGACAAAGTACGATACATAGACCGAACAATACTTTCAAATCACTGTGAGTTACAGAGGATTAAATTACTGATCGTTTTGGTGGATTTTACTAATAGCGACGTTTCTCTACTATTTTAGTGCAAAACGATCTAAAAGCAAATAGGTTTTTGATTATTTTCTGAACACACTGACTGTTACAGTGAGCATATGGATACTTCAATATAGTACCATGACAAGATGATATAAGTGATCAAAATGGCTACTGTGATTTGCTATTAAGATAAAAGAATAAATCACGGTGTTTGTATTTTTATCATTCAGTATTCGTTATATCTTTATCGCTGAATATCACGTTCGTTATCTGGCAATAGAGAGTTTCCGGACATATGCTTACGTGTATTTTAATCAAGAATGGAAGCAAATGTCTGAATATCGTAAAAGTGAATCTGGAACGCATCTTTATTTACGGCGTGACATACAATATGCTATTTATTAAATTGTTTATTTCACGGCTTGTCTATCAGGTCAAGGTTAAGACATGCTGCTGCCACATGCAAGCGATGTTTTTATAGTTTTAATTGAGACATCGGCAAACGAGGTCACTTTTTCTTTAGGCGTACTCTGTAATTAGAAAATTTCACGTTAAATAATTCCTTTCTAAGTGGAGTAGTCTTCCGTAGCATAGAAAATATTGTGGAATCTAAGGAAAGAATGAAAGTCAGGTATTGAAGAGGTGTAATAGAAAAGGGATTGAACACTCCTGAGCCTCTATAGAATCCGTTTAGGTCTTCAAGCTTAGTTCCTGCTCAGAAAATAAAGTTTTTCTAACTTAGATCATTTTTGTGATCTATGACGTTTCGTGTTGCTTTCCTTTCTCGAAAGGGGTTAATAAGAAAACGAGTTAAATGCCGTGGAACTGGATCTTTAATTATTAATTAACACTAAACTTGCCAGATACTCTCTGGACATATTTATGTACACCACGTACATCCTTAAAGAAAAAGAGTGCTAGGAAGAGATGTCGATTGATCTGTATAAATGATTCACACTCCTCAGTGGAATCATAGAAAATTTTAAAAAATGCCCGCCTACGAGTACAGCGATTTTTCCAAGAAACAATTAACCAATCATTTTTACCGCTTTGGTAGCTTTAGTATTAAAGTACTGGGGGACAATGTAAACTCTCACAGTGTGCTATACTGTACAAAAAGGCTAAAGCGCGTTTAGATATACCAAGCTACGGTCATTTCTATCATATGGCCGCTGTTTCTTGCGAAAATGATTCATTTTTATTGGAGTAAGAAGGTGTCGCTCGTTGCGCCGCGAAAAATTTAATAAGTAAAGGGATGTATCTGTCACGCGAGCAACAATGGGGGAAACTCTCGGCATGCCTGTCGCTTGCCCGTAGGAGATACAATGGTTGTTTCGAAGGCAGGAGAGGGTGACGAGAATGGCCTCGCGTTGCCCAGAGAAAAGGACATTCGCGGTGAATTCATCTTGAGCAGGACTTTCATTCGCGCAAAAGGTTCGAACAGGAGCTCAGAAGATGAGAGTAGGCTGAGGGCTAAGCAGAAAAGAGAAGGAAACGCGTCTTACGAAACCCTCGTAGCGTCGGCCTCCCCCCCCCCCATTTACATTATGCCTTTCCCCATGTGCCCTCCACGAATTCCCTTTTCTTCTCCTCGGCGCCGAGCTCGACTCCCGTATCTCACCCTACGTGCATTCGCGGAAATCTGCCCTTTTACACGTGGGAAAATGATCGAAAACCAAGGTCTACGGGTGGTGGACGGTGAAAGACTTAAAAAACTGGCGAGTTCTTGTAGTAGGTTGTTCGATAAGTTCGCGGAGCGCCGTCTATTCGTCAAGAGTGGAACGAAAGCTTCGACTGTTGCTTTTGATATATCATATTTGATAAGAAACTTAACTGGCATTTCAATTTTTTTGTTTGCAATATTTTAGATAAGGTTTGGGGTTTCAAGCAGTTGTGTGGATAATGGGTGCCGTATTCGTTAAAAGACAATGAAAACACAGTATTTGGTGCATTTCCTAACTTTTAAGGTCTTTTCAGTTTAAAGTCTTTAACCTTTAGTTTAACGTTTTAGTTTAAAGATTTATGTGTACTAGAAATCTTTAGCTTAAAACTTTAGTTTGAAGTTTGATTTTTAAAGTCATTTGTACAATTGTACATCGGTTTTTTGATTTCCGTTTGGGAAACTTAGTGAACAACCTAGTACGTTGTACAAATTCAGTATTTTTCGACAGATCTATCTTCGGTTGGAGGTCTATACAAATTTCTGATTTTATGGGCATATGTACTCCTAACCTCTTGTTCATTTTGGGATTCATTGAGGACAATACATATACAACATAAATGATTTATGTAGTCTTAGCAAGCACCTCATCTGCACATTTTTTTTGTCGCATTCTCCATCTGGTCTTTTGGAGTGGGAAATTCAGCCGACTATTCGACTTATTATGCGTGGAATATTAGAAATTTCTCGCCACTACCGCGTGACTCAGTAATTAGAAATTAATATTAAATTCTAAGTTTTTAATTAAATTGATATTAGAAAATTGTAAGAATAAGGTGGCGAGGTATATCCAATTAAGAAAAATGCGTGTGGAAAAAGACTTCCGTATTTTAACGCGACTACTTTTGATCGAGACTTAAACAGAACACTTCTGACCTTCTAATTTGTAGTGACCAGTTTGCTCACGTATTCGCATAATTATGTAATTTTCAACTGAGTAGTTTCTGCCAAAAATAAACTGAAAAAATTCAATAATATTCCGTTACTTATTATTCACACATTTGTGAATAGTTAAATCACACCCATTTCTTAAGGTTATACCTGACATGATCTGTTGTATCTTAGTTGCTTTTTATGAAAAACTCAAAATTGGTTTCTACTCCGGTTTCTATAAATCGCTGTACCGGAAGATATAGCAGAACATTATCTGCGATTCGCAATGGACGGAATGGTTCCAAGCAAAGTGGCAACGTCTATGAAAATCTTCACGGAGATTTTGCACGAGTTGCAGGGATAGATTTTTATGGCCAAAAGGCCATTTACATTTCTCGAAGCCGAGGTTCTACGCTATAGCTCGGGAGTTTGCATTAATGGTGAAAGAGAAAGCTTTTGAGAACGGAAAGCCAAATCCTTTTGGTAAGGTAAGGGGTAGAAGAAATGCAGGTTTGAGTCGGAAAATAACGGTATAAAGCCGGCTGAATTTCCTGGCAGTTAGAGAAACTTACCCGTTGATAGCCAGAGATAAGCAATCTTCGTTCTGGACTACTTACCTAGGCGTTTTAAGAAATTTAATTTGCTAAGTAACAAAGCATTTTATTATCCAAAATGTAGAAAAAAATATTGTTTATTTTAATATTAACTGTAAAACATAAATTTATAAGAAAGTCATAAAGTGGAAAGTCGTTTATAAGAATTTCGTGAACGTAATGAGGCATCCACAATCTTACTCATTGTGTGCGTAAAAGTTAACTTCTATGTACTGTGGAAACTGATGAATTAAGAGGGGAGAACTTTCTTGAGCGTGTCAATCGCCGATAATCCCATTTTTTGTTGGGTTTCCAAGCAATTTAATATTCTCCCCTATTCCCCTAAAACGTCTATTATACACAACAGTTAAATACAATTTTCACTGGCAAAAATACATGGAATAATTATGAATTTTATTACTGTATACAAATGTAAGAATAATTTATCCAACGATGTTTTTCTTAGCATTTGTATTTATCGTAAAAAATTTGTAACATAAACTTCTGTTGGTTTTACGCTCTGATTGAAAAGCCGCATAAATCTTTTTGGTGATTTAAGTTCCAGATAAAATGCGAAATAACGCAAAAGGATTTGACATATTTGAACATATTCTAATATTCTTCACATACCTCACAGGATAATCTTTTCAGGAATTATGCTCTAGAATTTCAGTCGAAAGATACACGCTGATAGGAGGCATAAGAATTATTAATCTTATCCATTAAAACAACGCTAAAACTACTAAACCTTTTAAAATAACGGATTAATAATTCCCCGGAAAAATTATACTATTTCATCACGGTTTACTACCCGAGATTTTTTATGATTGTATTACAATATGAAGATTATTATTTTCTCTCTTATTTTCTTAAATATACATTTGCCACCCCAAGCGTATCCTATAACTTGCTAGTAACCTCAGTTCTAAAACCATCCCTAAATGCAATCCAACCCGGAGGAAACGTGCCAGAAATTCTTGCACCACTCGATACGTTCCAAAAATCTGAATTTCCCTCGATCAACCGTGCATTCTTCTTCCAAAAGGCCCTCGATGGCGGGGTTAAATCTTAAATCCTGTATCGAGAATAACCGGTAGGGGCCAGGGGAGATTTGCGCTAGTCCTCCGGCGTGTTCGTGCTCGAACCCAAGCACTTTCCTCGCGGCCGCTCGAGGACGCGCGCGAGGGGACGAGAATTCTCATTTGAGGAATGAGTCCGACTCGCTGCTGACGTTGCTGACACCGCGCGGCACCGGCCCTTTTGTCACGTCGCCGGGAAAGTGTATTTCCTCATTAGGCCCGGTAGCAATCCTAGAGAGAAAGTAAGCACTCCTCTCCTCGAGGACGGCTCTGCGCCCGGCATCTTCATTCCGATCCTTTTGCTAAGGGACGACAAAGGCCCGCGGAAATTCCCCCGGATTGAATGAATGCGCCGTCTCGTTCTCGACGGCGCATTTAATTTCGCGCTATCCGCTGCCGGATTAAGATACGACCTCCCCCTCCCCCTCCCTCCTGGCCCTGTCAGTGTCATCCGAAGCGTCTGTGAATTTCGCGGCCAGGTATATTCCCCGGATAACGCCTTTCTTCAGGCCCGCGATAACACGGACTAATTTCAAGGCCGGGGCTATGCGCCCTGGCCTTGAACCGTGAATAAAGGTCTGAAAAGAAGCGGCCAACTGAATGGTATATATACTCGTGCTGGAGGATCATATATAGCGCAGTGCCTGCTACTGTACGATGCGCTGGGATTGTGGAAGGGGTGTTTCTTTTTTTATTTTAAATTTCGTTACATGGACAGACACGAAGCTACGCGTCTCTTTGATTTTTTCGGTTGATCTTGATTTATGTGTGACATTGTTTCGTGACTTTGGTGTAATATAGTTTTTGGCATGAGGTTGTAGTGTATGTTTAAGTTTTGTTTTTATACAACGATTTATAGATCTGATCAAAGTATGAATTATCCACAAATTGTGGGTTATTGATTAATGAATTTAAAGTATATATGGATAATTGAGATACAAGGTATTTTTGATGTTACTCGTATAAGTTAAGTTGTGCAAGTAGTGCTTTATATTTATAGACGTCGGCGCGGGAATATCTGTGGATGGTAATATCGTGACATGAGATTTTCCAGCATTGAATTCTCAGGAGGCATTTTCTAACGCTTCTTTATTTTGCTCCTTCAAGAGCGCACGCGTCACTTTAAGATAGAAAGACATATCGTTCTTGAAGATAGAACACTATTGTACACTAGTTTGAATGTGGCGCGTAAAATCTTTTTTCACACTCCGTACGACCGAGCGAATTACAACATCGCACTTTAAATAACAGTCATTCTCTCTCTCCATACGTCCGCCACATCGCGAGCGAAGCTCGCGCGGGAATTGAATCGGTGTGTATCGATCGGGCCTCGAGTTGCAATTAGAGCCTACTGAATATCTAGAGTGTGCCATTACGTAATTTGACAGGGGCATGAATTTGAATGCGCGCTGTAGAAACGAAACGACCGAGATCGCCGTGGGAAGAAAGTTTTAATTGCGTTAGACAGCGGGTAACTTGCTACTTAAAAGTCCTGGTAATATTTGAATGCAATTACCAGCCCTTTCAACCAGTCCGGCCAAATCTTTTTGCACCCTCCGCCGTACTAATCTCAGTCCTCGTATTGATTTACGTAGCTGAACTTAAAATCAATCTGCGGTGTTATATAATTGGCACTTCTTTCCTCGAGAAGGATATAAATATATCTATACTGCTCACCCCACATGGCACGTGTATCGTTACAGCTTGTAACACAATTATTAAGTAATTGATCGATGCTCCTTCAACGATGATATAATCTGAACGACTTTGGAAAAACGCGCACAGGTTTCGCTTGTCTAATCGATGAAATAAACCAAAAAACTTTCTCTATCGAATTTATATTCATCATAATATTAACTTAAATCATCAGATCTAATATAAACAATTAAATATAACTGAGGCATTTGGGTATTAACAAAACAAGTCGCACCTTTGTCGTACATGTACAAAATTCGTGAGAAACTGTCTATACGATACGTAAAATCTTGATTCTCCATTCAATGGCACCAAGATTTATCGAGTTCTGATAGTGTCCAATATTAAGCCAGTTAATGTTTGATTAATATTGGAAGCTCTTCATTTACCTAATTCACAACAGTACATACTTTAATAAATATCGTCCGTATTGTAAGAGTAAGGATTAGAGGCCTCGAATGCAGCATAGAAATAATCTATCACAAGAATAATGCACTCTTGAAGGCAATGTGTACGCATGAGAAAATGCGTGACCAAGGTACTGTCCAGGGCATTGCGAGAACAATCGTATTTGAACAGTCTAGTTTCAGGAGTCAGGAAGAAAAGTCGAGTTTAAGCCCCATGGAAGAAATACATTTATGTGTCTAGTGTTCTCCCTAATCGCTCCTCTAGTCCACTACCTCATACTTTATATCTCCCACCTCTTACAGTAGCCAAACTTCTCTATGGGCCGATCCCCTTTTCTCCGTTCGTAAGTTTCCATTGTTGGCATTCCCGCCGTTCCTGTTTTTCCTATTTGGCCTTCTATTCCCCAGTCTGCATACCAGGATTCGATAATAGAATTTGGCCGCCCTTCGCGGAACGCGCGCAGGCTCGGCCAGCAGATATGCAAATGATTAACGCGCGGACCAGAGCCCGAAGGGTGCACCGAGAGGGATGCCGCCAGGAGGGTGACGGCCGTTGGGAATCCATCGACATGCTCGACGAGGAAGCTCGCGGTTCCCCGCAGTCACCTGGTCGTTTCCTGGCACGACCTTTGTCCCGTCGTCGAAAAATGCTGAAGAAGCACGAGCAGAGCCGCGGTTCTGTGTCGTTTTAGTGACGAGAGGCAGGGACACGTGTTGCGATATTTTCTTGGATATCGAAGGAGAGCGGAATCTGCGAAAAATATCCTAGGGGCGAAACACCGGGGCAAATTTTGCCGACCTCTCGACATTTCCTCCCCGCTATTATCGGAGATGAAAAATTCAGTCGTCCTGGTTGAATCGGGTTTAATATTTACGATCGGGTAGGAAGTTCCTGAAATGCGGAGGAAGAAGCTGGCGGTGATCCTACGGCTGGGTATGAAATACCAGGTGACTTATTCAGAGGGATGTGTACCGTGAAAACCCGTGTGGTTACGCTCGAAACTCGAGTTCTATTATGCAACTATGAGTAATATATTTTATAGGAATACATATTAGGTGTACAACTTTGCTTCCATCAGTCTTTTTTTCCGAAATTCGATGCTTTATTGTAAAAAATTGGTTATACATTTATGACTCAAAGTATTGTCCATTCTTGGCCACTACTTTCTCCCATCTTCGGTCAACGTACACATCCCGCGTTGAAAAAACCGATCAATTATAGCTAAAGTCATCCATAAAAAAACGACGGAAGCAAAGTTGTACTCCTAATAACAAAAACTGAACCTACTATTCAAAACAACTAGATAGACGCAAAATCCAATATTTCGATAATAAACGATCCTAATCATCATACCCGCAAATCTATAGACACAACTTCAATATATCCCAGGAACCGCCAATTGTCTTATGCCCAGCTTCTCTTCATCACTCCACACCGGTAATACACTATGCACCATTTCGGAGGAAGTCGGTGATCTGCACAGTACATGCACAAAATACCGCATTCTGTACCCTGCTAACGAGTACGCGCACGTACTCGGCGTATATCCTCGCCTTAATAGTCTCTTCAAACGAGGCTACATAACCTTCGTGTACGAACCAATGAAACACGGCTCTGAGGGGGGCATATTTTATTTTAAGTATAAAGAAGCGGACTTTGGCGCTGTGGTCGATGCCGCCGAGGGGCAGAGAGGGGGGAGGTGGCTTCATTAGCGATCCGTCTACCAACTCGATGTTCGTGTGGAGGAGGCTCCCCTGGTCGGTATCGTGAAACGCGGTTCGGTGGGCCGGGCTGCTGATTCCTGTGTTTGGTCAAACAGACAGCAATGACAGACTCGACTCGCCGCGGCGCGGTACACAGCAGGAGGGAGGTTACCAAGTTATTTCATTAAGCTCCCCGTAGGCCGGCAATAATTATCCCGCGGTCGGGGCGGAATGTTTTTTCGCGAGATTTTACAGCGCTCGTAAAATTATATCCCCTTTGTGCCGGCGGAAGGAAGCGCCGTATCGCGGTGAGCAACGCCGCTCGCCATTTTTGCACTCGCCCGGGAGCGGTATTTCATTCGAATCGCCCAGCCGCACGTTTCTTGGATTCGTCAGCGGATTGGGAATGCGGGGACGATGAATCGGGCCTGGTCGCTTTTTGTGAAAGACGGTGCCTCTTCTAGGAGAGTCTCGCGTCAGGTGGTGGCGCATGCATATGCATAAGCGTGGATGTTGCGGCGGGTGCATATATGATAAACGTGGGGTGTGCCTTTGAAAGCCTCCCGTTTGGGTGTAAATGTAAGAGAATTTGTCGTGCGCGCAGAGTAAGGTGTTCCCTTGGACACATCGCGCGCTATTGTTGTGAATTCATAATGTCGTTGTTGGTAAAAAATATTGTCCTTTTTTAAAAATTATATCATATCCTAGCGGTTGAAAGTATTTTACTTTTTTTTTGGAAAATATTATACTGAAGTTTGCTCTATTTTTTTGTTCTATACTTTTTGCTTCATTCAGTAGAAGAGTATATATTTTGCGCTTGATAGTATTTATAAGGATGCAATCAGCTTTGACGTAATAAAAGCTATGACATATGTTGAGTATACAGCGAAAAGCTCACTCTTTCTATGCTATTAGAAAATTCCTGAGTATAAGAATTTTTATTAATAAATATCTTATAAAAGTAATTATATACCTATCTCTACTCAAGGGTTATTGTAGCATTTATTACCTATATTTTAGAGTATCGTTTATCGATGAAACTTTTTCAACGTGAAATAAGGAAGGCCGCGGAAGGTGTAGGTCATAATATTTAGGCATCGGATATCGGAAGATATTGCGGCTGTCGAAACCCTCCGACAGTCTCGTCGCTTCTATTTCGAAGTACCCCCTGTGGATATCCACCCTTGTCTGAGAATCCACCTGAAGATCCGATACAGAAGATATTTACACGCAATTTGAGGATATTTGCCGCGGGAATATTCTCCCTCGATCATATCCCACGGATGATGGGGTGCTTTCTTATGAATCTTGGGATTTCCGTAAAACATCTACTCAGCCCTGAGGATAAATCATTAATTTTCTATTTTCAACGCAATCTTACTTGTGGCTCGACTTTCCTGTAGCTGATTTGAATATCTGTAATATATTACAAGTTGCAGATGTAGGAGTTTTTAAAATTCTCTGCTCACGAGGTAACACTTTTTTTTATTCTTTAATAAACTGAATAACGATGACTTGTTTTGGGGACATCAATTTGATTAATTTTCGCTGCATCTAGTTACACTAGTTACAGTAAGCAATGATATATCGCAGAATCGATATATTTATTCCTCGTTTAAGGGTAACGTATTTCATGTTTCTGCAGCGCATTCTTTTTACGAGCGTTGTTTGCAACGGTCGTTAAGAACTTCCGCCGAGACAATTGCAATTAAAGCCAAAAATCTAAAGGAGCACTCTGTTTGCCGCCCGTTCCCTTTCACCGGCCAGCTTTAATCACCGAAATTCGTTTCTCCACGGACAACGTGCAACTTTAACGAACCTCTCTCTCTCTCTCTCTTTCTCTCTTTCTCAGCGATCTGGACACGGAAGGCCAGGACACGCGATGCCAGGGTCGAATTGGCGCAGGAATTTCCACAAATTGGTTAAGCTCGAAAGTCCAAAACTCTCCCTTTTCCCCTTCTCCTTTCTCTTTCTTCCGATGTCCGCTCACCGCCTTCCGTGAATTTTCGTCCAACTGCGGATACCGCGCTCCTTCCACCAGCGAGAATCAAATCCAATCCCGATCTTGGCGTAATTCGGTAAACCATTTAGACCAGTGGTCCGGGTGCGTGTCCATTTCCATTCTCCTCGTTTTCGAAATTCCCCCGGCCCTCTTGGCGGTCCACCGCACGCAAGACGGGCATGGCCCTGGATCCCCTTTGCTAATTCTACGGCCAATTATGTCCCGACGTCGCGTGGTTTTACTTCTGTCGGGATATGCTCCTAGGGATTTTGGTCTCGACCCCATCGGGATCGGTGACTCTGCACCCCGCCCATAACCACCTCCTGACTACCGCCAACTTTGGCTCGTTTCTTCCTCGCGATTATCCGTCGTTGGAACCAGTATCGTGGTTGAAAATCGTGATATCGCGGCTGATAAAAAGATACCTATTGATTTGTATGAAAATTAATGTATCGAGGTATTTGAGAGCACTGGGAAGAAGTCTGAAGTAAAGATCATGAAAAAGATAATGCTGGATTTTATGGTGGACGTAGATATACATCGGGATCAATAGAATCTTGGTATTCCGTGATTTTTGAGGTTGTCGATAACGAATCTAAAATCTGAAGTAAAATTTTGAAGTAATTTGTTTCTTCCTTGTATCCAGATTTTATTCTTACCTATTTGTATCAGTTTATTCTTAATAATTCATGGGAAAATAGGCAACGGGTAGTAATGGTTAATCTTTTTGCAGTATGTTAGGAACGTTTAAGGTTATAATGTGATACTGAAATGAAATTTGGATTTCATCGAGCAAACAAATAATTATAACGTAAACCTCTTGTTGAGTAGATAAGTTTTTCCTTGCTCCCGCATAGTTATTAGTAATATTATTTAAAAAATGTATGTTTTCATCAGAAATCCATGGGAGATAAAATAAATGTCGCGATCGAGTTTATACTATATCAGTGTTGTTTGATGACAAAGTTTTGATAAGAAAGTATTGCGACATCGATTACTAAAAAAATTGGGAGATCGTCGAGGGTAGTAGAACAGACATAGCCTATATATAGGCTTTTATCTCTCTTCAAACATCGCACTTTAATACAGAATAAATCAAAATTAAAACACATTTTTCAACGGGGATTTTGGTCAGGATTTTAGCATTCCTAACTACTGTGCGTCGTGGCGATTCTGCATGTCTCGGCTCGCGTGAGCTTATCGACTTCGCCGTAGAAGGCTGCGGTGAAAAACGAGCCTATTTGCCTTGCGGTCATTCACGGCTCTCTCCTTTCGCTTTCGCTCCCCCGCGCTTGTTTTATTTACGACGCGAGTGACCGCGTATCGTCCTCGATAAAGTTGCTATTCTCATTGCAAGCATTCCCGTTTTAATTGGAAATGCAACGATGTTGGACAGGTTACGTAGCATTGAGAGGGTAAAATATTGGAACGTGTCTCGAGTTGGATTAAAGCTGCTAGTGCTTTAAAACTAGAATAACCAAATCCGTTAAAACGACGTTTCAGTTATTTCTTATAAAAATTGCACAGGTTTATGACTACGCACTTTTCTTTGCCAATTTCTAGGATTTTATGGTAATATGTAAGATCGCTGTATTAATCTATTCTTATTTCCTTTTTGTCCTCTTCATCTTTTCTAAGATTTATTTGGTGTACTAAATATGTGCGAAGAGTAGTTTTAGCGATAAGTGTGACGAGTTTATCTTCGTTAAGTGAAAAATATCAAAGGTGTCTGCATGCGTTGCATCTCGCTTTATTTCTCGTCTTCAGGATGGAAGATGAATCAACTTTTATTGTGAAGTTTTTATTCGTTAATGCGTTTTTATAAATGATCGACGGTTAGACAGTGAGTCAACAAATTACTTGGTGGAACGATTAATGCTTGCGGGTGATATTTCACGCGTTTTTTTAGCTTTGCGCGTTCCGTGACGGGGAAAGATATATGACTTGTGTCAAATTACATACCTGTTGCAACGTGATTTAATCACACTCGATACAGCCTATGACGTGTTGTAAACACAACCATTGTACCTCACTCGGAGCTTTTCGACAAATGAATCGAACGATATGCGTACGCATATAGCAATCGATTCATATTACTGGCACGAAATGTATGACAATTATCATGGTCATATTTGATTTATCGATAATTCTATATTGCCCTTATCGCGATAAAAGAAGAACAAGATGAAATTCAGCCGACAATAGATACAATGTATCAAGAATACCAATTTTGTATTTACAATAACAAAGTAAAAGCAACTTAGTAAACATGACCAATCGCTTGCACGAGTCATTTACAACTTTGATATCTTCATTGCAATTTTCTAAATAAACATCCTCCTCACTTCAGCCACTATTAACGTAAACGAATTTCAGGAAAAACGTAAAATAAAACTCAAGTGCCGCTTCACCGACCGCGCTCAATGTACATCGCGAAAGTCACAAAACGCGAAGGAAAAATATCCTAAAGCACCAAAAATAATTTACACTTCAGCGCGCTCAATATCGCCACTCGTTTCAATCCTCCTGTACACGCGTAGTAGCGCGCAATATCGAACAGGAGGAAGCCCGAAGGCGAAGTGGCGTGCAGCGAGCTTAAGTCCCGATCATTATGCGCGACGTGGGCGTGGACGTATCTCCTATCAACGCCGGCAGGCACTTGCAAGTACCTAATTACAGAGATCAGGAGCCCAGGCAATTTTTGCGGGCCTAAGCGAATCCCTGGCAAACGATAACGGTCGTTCGTGACGGCGTCTCTTTGGCAACATTAACGCGACTTTCTTCCTCTCCGGCTTTTTCATTCCCCTTAAATCCTTTAATCTTTAATCCGGCGACCCTCTACGTGCACCCGTGATTTCATTTGCTGGCGAATCGAGCCGCGTGCGCGGCCGCCCACGTGTGCACACACGCACATGCGTCACACGTGTATACACACACACACACACACACACACACACACACACACACACACACACACATAGACGAGGGAGCATTGGCTAGCAGGATGGAGGCCGGCTCTGAGGGCGGTTCAAGGGTGGTTTAGGGGCTGAATGCACGAGGGGCTCTCCGTTCCGCGGATGCTCGCAAACTGGCCGGAACTAAATGCTGGAACAAAAGGCACGCCGGCGGCCGGCGCGAATTAAAAATGTCTCCGAGCGAGTGCACAAGCCTCGGTCTGCGCGCCGTGAATTATCGTTGCCGATAAATTCCCTTTGCAAAACGAACGAAGCCTTTCTCACCATCGATGGTCATTTTTTTTTCCTTTTTTATTTTTTGCTTCTTTTTCCCTTTTCTCCGCCGGGAGACAGGCGGGGAACGTAGGACGCGGTGATTTATACCCCCGGACGACGGACGTACACCGGACGAGACGTTCTTTAGCTCTTTTTGTTGAAGGTACAGAAGTTAATCTGGCGAGATTGCGCGCGAGATATTGGGATATCGGATGGGCGGATCGTGAGATAAATAGTTGAAAGGGTGGAAATCTTGAGTGGCAATGGGATATAATGGCGGGATGACGTGATACTTGTATAAGTTTATGGATTGGTCGTCGAGTTACTTCCTTCTTTTTTTATATTATTTGATTGCTTATCTGTACTGGTGAGAGCAACGATAAGTTGGTAATGTTTAAGTTCTAGAGTGAAGGTGCTCGTTTGCTGGTAAAAAGACCTTTATTACTGCTGTTCGATAAACATTAACTCTTTCCTTTTAATTTTTTGGCGCGGTTCGTATTTTAGACATTGCTGTACTTTAAATACGAGATGCTTATGGAAACAATAGTTTCCTTTAGGATTGCGTGCGTTTTTACACGCGACTATACGCTATTTTACCTACTATATACGTAGTAAGAACAAGTAGTAAACAAAAGAAATCTGTTACGTACCTTGCCAATTACAAAGATCTTTGTCTTTTGATAAGATTGCCAGG
Source organism: Ampulex compressa (assembly GCA_038496175.1). NCBI lineage: Eukaryota > Metazoa > Arthropoda > Insecta > Hymenoptera > Ampulicidae > Ampulex > Ampulex compressa. The sequence continues at coordinate 140,325 of JBCFXI010000412.1, read as the reverse complement.
AGACAAAATCTAGTTGTATCCAAAACACTTGTCCTTCAACATCGATACTTACTATTAATAATATCTTTATGGAAATGTGCCCATGTATGGATAATTCTTATGACTGGCATAAGTTTCATCGCCTTTAAGCGGAGTATATTTTAGCAGTGGTGTTTCATGGCCTACACTTTTGTTCGCTCGATCCAACGGTCTAAAGTGAGGGAGACGAATGGCTGGTTGTTGTTTTCGCGAATGGCGAGCGTACGCGTTGCCGCTTCCGGCAGAGCGGAGGCGTCGCGCACTTCCGTAAAATATTTTTAACGCTCCAGTTTATGGCGCATAAAGCTAAGAGCGGGGGATCACGCGAAAATTGGAACGGCGAATACCGAAACTCCGGCTAATTAGGAGCTAGTCTTTTACGATTATAACCTTGACGCGAGCCCTCTCGGCTGTAGTCCATAAGCGAGATAATAATTACCCTGGGAGTTAATATCTTCGTCATGATAACTAAGAAACTACGGGAGGAAGGTGCATAATTAGAAATTTCAGAGTGGTGCACCTTGATCATTTTTGTTCAGTTAACGCGCTTCTCGGATTGGTACGGCTTGTAATTTGAAAAATGACAGACAAATATTAATGTCTTTCTTAACCAATTATCGATTCAACAATGACGCGTTTTGCTGACATTTTATGTTTCAGATTTTAATATCGCTTCCTCTGATTGTAATACTATACAAGAATGAGCATTTTCATATTCGAAAAGTACATGTATGACACGTAAAACATGTTTTACCCCTTCCTAAAATTTTGATCCTATTAGAAAAAGTATTATTTTTCAATTGTGATTGTATTGTGTTTGAAATTTTTATTTCATATAAATATATTCCCACTTTTTATACAAATCAAATTTATATTTTATTCTATAAAATAATGACTAGCGTCCTGTAATAATGATTTTAGTTAACATCAAGTAATCGTTAACTCTTCAGACCAATCGAGGCAAATTGAAAGAAACATATAAATATTCACTGTACACGATGATCTTAAAAAATTGATTCGAGATATCTACGATCGTTTGTTGACATAATTTATATACCTCTATTGATCCTTGAAAAGGGACGCGATCCTTTTTTTCATATTTTCCGACGAAAGATGCGTTTGGCTTGCTTCGATTATCGCGGTCATTTTTATTAAATTCCATCCGTCGAGGGGCGCAGATAGGGCCATTGGGAGGTGGAGTACCGCCAGCCGGGGTTGCCGGATAGAAAGTAAATAGACTTCCTGAAAAATCGGCCAATTCGTCCCCTACTGGCCAGAGAGTTCTTTGGGTAGACACGGCATCAGTTACAGTGAGTCGCTATGAGACGCAAACGGCTTACGATTTGTATCTCAGGATTGTTCAGGCTTACCCACTGCTCCATTTAGCTGCTTTCCTTCCACTATGTTCTCCGTGATCATTTCCTCCTCTTAAATGGCCTAACGCACCCTGATCATATATCGGGTGTACAACTTTGCTTCCGCCGTGGCCAACGATGGACAATACTTTGAATCATAAATGTATAATCAGTTTGTTATTAACAACAAAGCCCTAATTTTGGAAGAAAACCGCCGATGGCAAAGTTGTATGCCTAATATTATACTGTGTTTTGCTTTCTATCGCTCTACGTTATGCAATTTTTGACGATATAACGGTGCTATCGAAGAGCATAAATTCCAGAGATGAATACCAGACAGACTATTTCAACAGTTAAAGAGTCTGAGCGATAAAGGTATAATCTAGTACTTAATTAGATCATGGTATATTAATAATTATATAGTACTTAAACGATTTAAAAGCATAATATAAATACCTGGTCCCTGGGCGTATCCAAGCTTTAGGATGTCAGAACCCAGAATCGTGTACATAAAGGAAATAGACGACTCCTGGAGACATCTCTACTCTATGCTCTCAAAATACAGACCACTTCGGCTCTAGCCTACATTCTTCCTCGTCTTCGTCTATTATTCCACGGTACATTGTCACTTTTATCGCAAGCACATATAATATACACATTCTCATTACAGTAAGATATACACCGACGTGTTAATGGCAGAGGCTTTCTGTTCATTAAGATTTTATGCCACAGCACTATTCCGCGACTAAGTCCAAATAGCGGCGTTTGGCGCTCTATGCGACAGTACTTAATGTACATTCAGACTCCCTGCGATCGAGACGGTCCGCATTAACATTAATCACGCGCTATTCCTTCGCGGAAGACCTCGTGAGCTTTGCACCTCTGTCTCTGAATATCGTGAATTCAAAGGGAAAGAAGGAGGAAGGAGCGATCGAGCCCGTGAGCGAGGTTTTATTTCGCGGCTTATCGAGGCTGCCAGGATAAAGGAGCCGTCCTCGCCGATCGGGGAACAGTTTTATCCGAAAAGCTGGCCATTCTTCTCGCCATTTCTTTTTCTTCGGCCGCAGAGCGCGTAATTTGCATGGGGCCGCTCGCACGGTCACGAATGCTTGCGTGCCAGGACTGATAAGTTTGGCTTAAGCGAATGCTTTGCTTGGGGTGCGTTTTTATTTATATGGAAGGCGAGTAGAGCCTTTCGAAATGCTCGCGACGCGCGGGCTCCCGCGAGTCTTACAATGTACGCCCGTTACATTAATTCGATAGGCTCGATACGCACGAAGTAACCGGGGGATGCGAGAGGTCGTAGGTCGTTCTACCGCGAGGGCACATTTCCCAAGGTGGAACTCAATTTTTCTGAGTTAGCATCGCGAGCTTCCCTCCGAGGGAATACTTTAAAATGCCGCGCGGAGTTACGAGCAGTTCCTCACAAGTGCACGCTAACACGTTTATAACGCTGGTATGTCTGCGCAATTGTTTAATGCAAGTTTGGGCGAGCCAAATTGCATCAGGGGCTACATTGACGAGAGAAAAGTTTCGAGGGATCGCGTATAAATAAGATTAATTATAGTTGTCTTTTTGATATCTGGCTGTACAGCGAATTTTGTAGTCAGTGATTTTTATCGTGAGTGATTAATATATGCAGAGATATACGGATACTGTTCGAGCATTATAATTGTGAAACGAAACAATACAAAAACCAGATATTAAGAAAAGACACGTGTCAAATTAACAACAAAATGCATTTATTTGGTCATTTAGAATCAAAATAAAAATATCCTATACTAAAATAAAAACATAATTTTTATGTTCTTTTTTAAGTATTATATATATTTTTAAGTATCTTTTTTAAGTATTTTTATCTTTGTCTCGAATTTTGTGGTTCAACTCGAAATATATTTTGTGGCTCCAACAAAATGTATATCTTTACACAATTGACAATGGAAATTTTATTATAACATATGTTAAATATATTAAATATGTTAACATATGTTTAAAAAAATAACATATGTTAAACGATAATGTCTGCGGATTACAAGAAATAGAACGTGGTATAAAATTGCGCTGGACATCAAACATTTTTATTTGATATTAAAATTTCTGACAAACGTACCGTTGCTATCATGATTCGTAGCAGCAGTCACAATTAATTCTTGGCTTAAGCGTTGGGGCTTTTAAGGTATAAGAGTGTTCGTCGGGGAACGTTTGTAGATCGGCGCACATTTTTGTGGTGTTATTTGTTCGAGGAGTAAAAAAAAATAGCAGAGCATTTATTCGGGGTACACGTTTTACAGAGGGTTGTACTTTTGTATGGGTGCTTGACACCCTCTTAACACTATTTTTCTTTCGATTCTTCCTCTTCCTCTCTGCCCGCCCTCCTTATCTCTCTCGTGCCTCGCAATTTACTATCCACCGCTACGTTCGCCCTCTCTCTTGATTTTCAGCCCCCCTTTCGCTCTCTCCTTATCTCGCCTCCCTACTTTTTTACGGTTCTTCTACGGGCTACATCTTTCTCCCTCTGTTTCCCGATCTGCCTCTCGCGAGGTTTTAACTTCGCGTCCTTCCCTTCCTCCGCACCAAGAGCTGTTACTCCAACAACGGCCAACAACACCTACACCGTTCTTCTTTATTTCCATTAGGGTGCTTCGAGCCATTTGTTATGATCCTACGGATCCGAGGAGGGAGGGGAATAGCTACCAGGAATAATCCCTCACTCACTTAAATTATTCCTCCGATGCTTTTTAGCGTTCGCGAAAAGAGACGAGTTAAACCGGGGATTTCGTATACGATACGCATATTTTTTTCCCCTCCCGGCTGTTGGAAACAACTCGTAATGCAACATTCATTTTATAGTCCTACGGGCCAACGATTTCTATTCGAGTATATTGTGGCACAGTGTAGAATTTTATTTTTTAGAAAGAGGCTTCCTAGTGCGGAAAAAGAAAAAGAAAGAAAGAATTCGCGAATGTTAAAGATGAATATTGTTGTAAGATACTAAACTTTACTTTAAAGTTTCGATCTCTTTAAGACAACACGTGTGTATTGTATTGGTCACCAAAGAGCAGTGAATTCTCACACTTTCCTAATAATTCTTGTTTTAATTTTCTCTCTGGTTTTGTGGAGTTAGAATTTCAGTCGACAAAACGACGTTGTGTATGCGAGGAAGACAGACACTTTGCGCGGTTTCAATAATAAAGTTAAAAATGTTAAGAATTAAATAGAATATAATAATTAAAACATGCATGTGTTTCAAAGTGTTGAATAAGCTTCTTAAATTATTTACTTTAACGTCTGCAACTTTTAAGGTAATTTTTACAACTATAAATTCGTTTTTCGATTTTCGTTCCGCGAACTTATCGAACAACCTAGTATATCTTAGACATATAAATTATGGGAGAATGAGTCTTTATTGAGCGCGTTCGAAAAATTCCGGGTAGTTTTTTTTTTTAGCGGTTATATAAAGTGGGTCATGAAAAACTGAAAGACATCGGGAAGAATGGGAACGTAATTCTATAGGAGATGAATCTACATTTTTTAATCTAGAGTGATATAGTTCGTTGTGCTCGTATTACCAGCCGCATATTAAAGTGTCGGAACTTTAAATCCAACTCAGAGCGCCATTCACGCCGGCCGCGAAGTTTCTCCGTCGTTCGTTACCCAGGGTTGTCCCAATTCTGAATTTGACAGGTAGACGGAAAGATGTCGGATGATTGACGGCGCTGCCAAATCTATAGCGGGCTCTTTGACAGTCAAATTAAAAGCAACGATCTCTCTCGTGACGAGGGAAAATTTCGACCCTGATGGGCAAAGCTTTAATAAACTTCGGACGTATCAACGCATCATCTCCGAGTTTCATTCAATGGATTTTTATTGTTTCCCTTTACACTTTTTCGTTCACTTGTCAACCGTCCTCTTCGATAGCAGAATTGGAGGCCTATTCAGAACGAAATCCGGCGAAAGTTCGATAACAAAACTGTCGACCGTAAAGTGGAACGCTGGATTTTGCAACCAGTCCTTTTAACTCGTACGAGGATTACCTTTAAAAATGCGATGAAAAAGAGTATATCCACAGTCCACGTACTGCTGTACAAAGTATCACTGATTATTCCAATACATTCTTTCCAATAACTCACTATTGTTTATCGAGCAATTTGTTAACAAACGATCGCTATTCCATATTTAAATTAGCCATTCTTGGTGGTCGATATAAATGTGCGGTTAATTTGAGTATTGAATTGACGTAGAATGAGTCATCGAGACGTTGCTAAGAATATGTACCTTTTTCTGAAAAATCTCATACTTGTTCGACCCCTCCGGGCATAAGGTTCAAGATGTCCGCCTATCCGGCTTAAAATCTTGAGACAATGGACCCGCGCCCGTCTTTTATTGAATTCTTTTCTTCCTACGGACGATACTTGGGGTAGCCGTAGATCTGTATATGCAAATGTAGGCAGGGGTACCTAATCCCATGGGAAGGTGGGTAAGGGAACCGAGCAAGGACTGCAGTAGGCGATATTCCGTCATTGGCGACCGCCACCCTTATCTTCGACGAGCACGCTCCTGTATCGCCCTTCAATCTTCGAAAATAGAATCCCAGAATCACCAAATTAATGATGTCGTTACCTTGGACGCAGACTCGCTGAAAAATTTCGTCTTTATTGGGTGACGCGATACCGCTGAGAGCGAAGCATTCCCTACAGCCTGTATAATTTAACTTCATAAAAACGTATCTTGAATTGAAGATATGAAAGACAGGTATAACGAATTACTCTAATGCGATTCGGTGTAGATTTAAGACATCTATTACGTAAATTTGGAGTATTCAAGATTTTAAATATAAGCACGAACGGGTGAGTCTTTATTTAATAGCGTACCACTTACAGATACAAACTAAATTCGTACAACAACAATTATTCTATTCTCACATACAATTCAAGAAACTACAGATTGTCTTGCTATAGAAAATCACGACATCGCTTCTTAGTAACGCTTCTTAGAGGCTCAGCGAATAAAATCTCGCTTATAATTGCACAAAACTCCATCGAAGTATCGGTGTCTGATCATAAACAGTTTTGTCCCATTCGTCAAGATCGTCCGCTTTATTTGGCTCGCTAAGACCGTGGATCAATGCCGACATCGTTTTCCTTCCTGGTCTATTTGCCGGTACACCGAATGATAAAGTCGCTTTAATCCAGTGTACAGCGCCGAGAGAGCCCGGTTAATGGCCACCGTATTTTTCAACCGAGGCGAAAATGAGAATAGCAATTTGGCGATAATCCGCGTGGGCCTCTCCTCGGGCTCGAGCCTTGCTGATTCACGCGGCCCTCGGAGAAGGGGAGTAAATAGTAGATTATACGGCGCATAGAAGAGACCGGGCACGTACACGTGGTCACGGTATAAATCTGTTATGTTCGAGGAGCTCCTTTCTTTGACGGGATTACCGGCGCACGTCGGGGTGGGCGCGCCATTGAGAAAGGGCTCACGTTGCACCGTACGCGTCCTAGCCTTCTTCTAAATTAATTTAACCTCCTTCCACGGCTCCCTGCAATCGTTCTTGCCTTGATCTCGTTACGCCGGTTTTCGTCGGTCTGCGAGGACCTGACTGGCCCGACGTCTGGAAATATCTGTATCCAAAGGTTGCACAAATAACTAAAAATTCCATTCTATTCGGTTGAAGAGCTTGGCTCAAATAAATATTTATGTAAACGCGACGTTTTGAAGGCCCAAGTATGTTCTTTCTTAAGCCGAGGGGAAATATAATTCGATTTCAGTATTTCTATTATCGATAGAAATATTATATTTATTTAAACCATGTTGTTCAAGGGAATAAAAGGGGCTTTTCATTTGTATTATCTTAAAAGAGTGAAATACTACTCCTGCCAGTTGTAGAGATAACGTTCTACGCAGACGATTTTGATGTGACTCCATGACGATGACTACTGATCGACGTGGTCAAGCTTATGCCCTAGGTATGTCCAATGAGGATAGAACGGAAATTGAATATACTATTAGAAGCACAAACCGTGATATCGGCAATCATTTGGATGTGGCCCCTCTCGTAGCGTGGTGATATCATTTGCGTTTATTAGTAAAACGATATTACATTTCATCAGCGAGGCCGACAATCGCGCGATGACAATAGTTACGTTTATTATTGTAGGATCATTACGCTGCCTGTTACTACGAAACCTATTGTTTGATATCCCGTTTATTATATTGCTTCGACCAAACGCTATGGAACCAAATGGTTCATGATTATTCATGAAATGTATCAGCTGCAGCAACATCGATTTATTTGAAGGGTACCGTAAATACTATCTGATTCATTTGATATAGTACTCCTCTTTTTCTTGCACCAATGAATTAATATAAGTGAGAACGTGGTCTTGTCGAGCAATTTTAAATGACTACCTCTATGTCTAATATTATCTCAAATAAATCAGATAATATTATCAGATTAATATGTCAAATAATCATATCATATTATACATCAGATAATATCTGATTTATCGTTTAATTTTTTATATCACAAGTTATAGCGGTCAATACTAATCGTTATACCGGGAAATCTGAACACCAAGTAGGTGTGTACGTCTCCAAATTGATTAGATATGCTGATATCGATTTCACCGATTTCCTTTCTTCTCGCATCAACACATCGTGAGGTTTTTTTTTTGTGTAGGAGGGATAATCAGGCATTGTAAAATGTATTCCGCTCGCCAAGAGGGAACGTCACGCCCGGCTGGTGGTTGAACGCATCCTGAAAAAGTCTGATGCCGGCACCTGGGTCTCCTTTGTGAGCGGGCGGTTCAGGATCCCTCAAATGATGTTCATGGGACATCATAGGCCTGAGGGTTCGATTTAATGGGTGTCCCCATAGAGCGGTCACGTGGCTTATGTGTACATATATCTCCACAGTTTCAGTACATAAGTGTGGTTAGCAACATCGTGTGGGGTGATATGTCATTAATAGCCGTCAATATCTCGATGACGTCACAGGAGGATTTAGGCGGAGGCACTGATAATCAGTTAATTACAATATTAGTCTTTAGATCCGAAAGTAGTTTTTCGTGTTCTGATGTGTGCAAGAAAATATACACGCTGAAATGTTTTTAGTTCTGCTATTAATTCGATTTTTTAAAATTGTTCCTAATGACTAATTTGGATTCTTTCTATAAATAATTATACAATATATGTTTATACCGTAGAAATCATTATACAATAATATATTTATACAAAAATATACGAAATAATTGTTTTAGCATGCATTATTAGGATTTGTCAGTTCACTACCACGTGGCAGCCGTTCTTTAAAATCTCTCATTCCATGCAGATGATGCATTATAAACGTTGAAAGACGGACAAACTCTCACTGTGTACAAATTCTATTGCAGAATCCTCTTTTTACTCTTTCAACTGTATTCTTATAATTGCCTTTCTAACTACGAATAATATCATGGAATACCATGATCTTTCTTCTTTCACATAGCTGACAACTTTCCCTTTCGTTCAACTCCCCAGCATACCGCGGTTCATTAGACATTCTGCAAAAGAGACGGAGAAGAAAATCCTTGGCCTTCCATGCTTTAAATATACCGCTGCCCCTTGCACCCTTCGCGACTGTCGAGAACGTAGAATCGTAATACCAGAGAGGGAGAGAGTAAAAAAGGTGGAAGGGTCGGAGGAAGGTTTGCCGAAGGGAGAAAAGGAGACGTGGGTAATAGTTGTCCCCGTGGGTTGGTCACGTGGCCTATATACCAGTAGAACCGATGGGCGGTGGATACGGCAATGGGTAGCACATGACGGTGCCCCATAAATAGTCGGCTGGACGCCGGAATTTCCATTATATCGCGTTCCCGTACGTAGGCGCCATAAACAATATCATCGAACTCCGCGCCGAAATGGCCTCCCCATTAGATGTTCGCGCGCAATATTTATTACGGCCACGGCCATTGTGATTCCCCCGGATTTATGGCCGCTTTGTACCGCAAATCTGCAGTCTGAGAACGCGGGCAAGGCGATGTCCGAATGAAATCCACGCACGGAATTCAACTCTTTGCTATCGAGCTTCTGCAAACGTTTTAATTACTAATGACTACGAATTTCTCGTTCGCATAAGCGTACGGATAAATCACATTAGAATTCTTGTTAGACAAGGTTTGAATCGAAATAACGGGTGTCTAAATAACGCACTATGATTTTCTAAATGAGATAAGAATTCGATTCTATGCTATCGATCGTTTGCGAATGTTTAAGTTAAAAAACGTACACAAAAGTAATATAAGCATTCTTGGTTGGAAGGGATCAAATCTAAAACAGACGCGTCAAAGTAATGCACCATGATTTTCTAAGTAAGATGTAGATTAAAAGTGGGAATCTGACATAGTGAGGATTGGTGGATTCTTGAAAAAGAACTATAGTTAGAATTAATACGTGCATACCTTGCGCGTTGAAATTCATATTTTACACATCTCCTCTATGTTTTTTCACGCAAGAGATTTTACGGATTACAATCTAGCAATCATTTACTAGTGTATATCAATTTTTTCCGAAACGTAAGAATATCTTATTTCACTTTCGTGTATTGTAATACATTCATCGTGGAACACGGCAATACTTTCTGGTGTACTCAAGAAAAGAACAGTTTTTAAACTTCGTGGCCTTAATAGGCTAGATTCAATACACTATAAATAAATCTAAACGATCGAAACCAAAAAATACAATAAATGCAGCAGGTTAATTATGTCGTATCGATCTTTCCAGAACGATATTACTATATTGCTTCAAATCTTATCGCAGCTACATTTCCGAGTTTCACAGGATTTGTCGGTTAAACGCGCTTGGAAATACTTTCCTCTGAGTTATTGAATGATATACGAACGTGTACGGGTACATTGCAATGGTAGGCGATTTACGGCGTGGCTTGTAATCACGTTCAATTAACTGGCTGCGTGGTGTGTACGTAATGCCACGGTGCACGTTTATCGAACTGCATAAATGTGCTGTGCTGTCATTTAGGTGTACACGTAGTTGGAACACGTATAACTTACGATCTCTCTGCCTCGCAGATACAAGGAACATACTTACGGAAGTACGTGCCTAGAAAATGAAAAGCTTCGCTGATGTTAAAGGACTTCTAAAGACTTTAGCGTTAAACTAAAGTATGTCGAGGCCAGGAGTCAAATTGGATAGCGTTCATTTCTTCTTTTAAAAAGATCATTCTTAGAACCATCGTAATGATTTCAAGGCTCTCATACAATACACAGGAAACGTATAAGGAACTTTCGATTATAATTATATCGATTCGTTTTGTTAATAGTTTATCGTGTATTTTATTAATTTTGTATTTATGTAAAATATGTGGGCTAACTTTCTGGCGGTTTTGGTGTTCTGAAAGGAAGTTTCGAGGGATGGTCTCGGCGTAGAGTATTTGAAGTCACATATTATTCTGACCGCAGGTGTTGATACTCCGAGCAAGTGGCTCAGTTGGCTGGAACTCGAATATTTCATGAGGCAGCCAACGAATAAGTTTTGCGTTACCCTACCGAATAATTCATCCGGCGTGAACGATCTTAAAGTTCACATAGTGGATTGCGGACTTGAAAACGATTACGCGATCGTTCTCCGTATATCCTTTTATCTTGAGAAATTCCAAGAAAAAAATGTCAAATCATCCTTAAAGACGACTCCATCGCGACACTGTAATCTGTAGGTATAGTCTTCTAGGAAGAGATTTATTTTAATTCATACCAGTACACGTATATAAAAAAATGTGAAGATTCATAGCTTTACATTTGCAATTTCTTCTTATTTTTAATGAAAAATTTACATGTCGCAATCTCGAAAATCATTGATTATTATTTGTTATAAATAAGTATACAGTCATTAAGCGCATTATCGATGTAGTATCCATAACAACCTAACAGTTGATGTGATCCGCCATTAGAATTTCCTCCTGATTAATGTAGGCTGATAACTTTGACTTGAGTCCTTCGAAGATCGGCAAAGGCAAGCTCCTCTCGCGGGACCAAATCATGGAGAACTTGTATCCCGGGAGGTAAGAGGAATTGTTCGTTGAGCATACTACCATGGCGAGGGCGGAATTATAGTCCATGGAGACAATGACGTGTTTGAAGGGTCCTGTGTGAGGAAACCGTGAAGTTTGTAAACTTTATGCTTGCCCAATTGCCCACGATTGTGGAACACAAAGCACAGCCAATGTCAGTCAGAGTATGTTTTACATTATAAATTGCTGTTTTCGAAGCATCTGTAAGCGTAATCTCAAGAGCACAATCTCATAACGATTACAGTTCGACTATTAACATTGATTAAATACGATAACTATTTTACGATATTTATGTGTTAATATCAGCCATAATGTGTTCTTTTATGTTTCGAATTTAGAATCCTTTTAGGGGAATGTGTCTTTATTTTATTATAACCTGTGGAATTTTTGTATGTATATATTTTTTTATAGTCCTTTTTACTTTTATAATTATTATATATCTGCACTGTATATAATATATAAGACAAGGAACTTGAGCGAATACAGCAAGTTTTATACAAAGAATATAAATGGAATAGCTTGTTTGGAAAAACTTCCAAATTTACCTAGAATTCGTTTTGATCCTTTAAGTTGCCAGTATCCTGTGACGTCATTTCCCACACTCCCTTCTACGTTAAAAATAACTGGAACACCGTCCAGGCGGCTGCGAGCCGTGTACCTTATCGTGAATGCGTTCGGTGACGTTTCTTTCACCATAAATTGGCCGCACTTGCTCAAGCTTTTTCCGTTCACTGGCGTGCCAGCCACCATGAACCATTTTCCTGAAAACTGAAATTGAAATTTTCATTTTATAATCAGTAAATTATGAAGAGGTTTGCGGCGCATTAATGGTTGCGTTTAATGGAATCTACTTTTCTTCTTAGGATTAGTACTCTGGCTGGAACGTATAATGCAGCATTACGGTGTGACATTACGTTTGATTTGCGCCTGAGGTGAAGAAGATTCAACCATTGTAAAATGATGATTGTTAAAAAATTTGAGATGTACGTTGCTCGCTGAGATGTAGATTTCCATTTGAAGTGTCTTTTGAGTTATTTCAATAGCATAGTTCGAGTTGTAACGCATTGTTAATTTGCTTGCTTGTTTCTATAGTTCAGTATTCGCAAATTTGTTAGCAAGTCGTTAAGGAATATGGGCATGCTGAGCGGACGAATAATATTCCAGCAAATTAGGAGCTAAACACGGTTTATCTTCCTCCCGAGGAATCCGTAAACTCGTAAACTGGAATCGTGTACGTGCGGATGAATCCGATTTTCGAAATGAACGTACCCGTTCGGTTCAATCCAATATTGACAGTCTTTAGCGTTATATGCATGTAAATCTACGTTCCGCCAAACCAGCGCCTCTGAGTTTACGTTTATCGACATAGTCGCTATGGAACTGTTCAAATTGCAAGTTATACGTTCATCCATCGCAGGGTGCACTTGGCTATTTGTAAGATTCTAGAACATCGTGCCAACGCAGACTATGTACGTATAATAAATATCTTTGCCACATTAAACACGCCAAGTTTATCACGTCAAAAAGAAATAATTTCTTTTCTTGGTTGTCTTTGGTTTTTCTTTAGTTTTTTAAATGTGATTTCTTTAAATACGAAAGTCTTTTCTCTATTACCGCTACTATGTTATTATTGTATTTGCTACCATTACAGTAAGTACAATACTTCCTCTTTTTAGCATTGTTATATTTAAAAAGGTTCCCTGCTGGAAGTACGAAGTGGCGTTTGAGCCTTTTACAATGTAGTAAAATGACGAATTCTGGTCTAAAAAAATGTCCAGTTTTTTTTTACGTTCGAAAACACTTTAGGATGTAATAAAAAATGTAAAGAACGTGTTTGATATGTGACTTGTTAGTCATTAATCCGCGTATCGTAGATTTTAGAACACTGGATACATGAAGTACTAAACTCTGGTGCAAAGGATTGTATGATCGGTTTTCACAGTCGACAATATACTGAATTCAAAATTAAACCACGTCTCATTCTTCGGTTAGAATAATTTCAGGGAACAAAGGAAGCAAAGTATCTAGCCACAGAGTTAGATATCTTTGGTAGACTGAACAGTTTGAACGCATTACCCTGCCTGTGCGTGGCAAGAGATAAGCTGTACGGTAGTTGAGTCAATGGTTTAATAAAGCACTTTCTCTTCCTTTCGTCGTTGCTTGCTCGATCAAAGACACTCCTGGCAGTTAAAAAAGAAATAAACTAATAGTGTATTAAAACCCCAATACTTCCATACTTAATACTTCAAATATATTATACGAGAAATTACACGAACTAATTCGTTCCAAGTATGCAATGAACATTACTCTAAAATCCTATTCCTGCAGAAACAGCGACACGCGTGCTTTGGTGAATACATACTTGTACACGTACAGTTCTACATTTTCGAAGAGGGACCATCGATCTCGCGACCGTCTACTTTTCTCTATAAAAAACATTCCTACCTCAGATCTCATCTTAACATCGGCCATTGGTCTGCGCGCTTTATCGGCCTTCGAAAAAGTGGTAATCCTGGGGGATTAATAACCAGTTAACGCCACGATACGTTACCAGTTCGAGGTCCAGCGGCTGGCCAATATCCGGCGGACATTCCGGCCGGCAGAAGGGCAAACATAGCGTGGAAATCAGGACCGGAAGCACGGCCCAGGCGCGCATGATTTTCCGCTTTGGCCGCGAGGCTACGGCGCGTCGGTCGTTGGTCGCTGTAACTACACTGCGCTGGGGCACTAAACTGCCGCGAATGCGGGATATTGAAATTGTACACACTGAGTCTGACTGGATTTCAGTTCGTTATCTACGACGCATTACTCACGGGAGTTTGTCGATTCAGGGGCGGGGGCTAGCCGATGCACGCAAACACAGGGAAGCCGACTGACACGAGGGTATGCACTTTTGCAGAAGTATTGTGGGGATTGATGGGGGTTGTTGGGATCAGATATTTTTTTTGGCCAGCGACCTGTGTCGATAAGTGAGGCTGCTTTATTGATGTTACTATGATATAGTTTTATTGTGTACTCTAGCATTTTATATTGCTTCTGACTTTGATTCTTACTATGCTCTCTGACTCACTCTGCTCTCTGTACTCTGACTCTGACTTTGTCTCTGCTTTCCGTACTCTGCTCTATAACTCTCTGCTCTGCTCTCTGCGACTCTTTGCAACTAACTGTGTTCTTCTCTCATTCACACACCCATCGGCATTCTTCAAACCACGCGTCACTCAAAATTAAACCAATGCACTCCGTGTCAATCGCTCTTCTTTCATCGCCTTATAGCCTAAAAATTCTTCGTTCGTTCGTGCGGACTTATACTCTTTAAAACTTGTATCTATTTTCATGGCGGCCTATTTTCACATTCCCACAGTATTAAGGTACTTGTGGAAGGTAATCGATGCAAAAATACGAAAAATGTTAAAACGTTATTAAGACATTTAGAAAGTATTATCTCGTTTATACCTTCACCTATTCTTGTTTTACTAAGAATATGAAAAATCATATTGTGAGATTCGCCAAATAGTGCAATGCAGAGTTTGTGTATATGATCGATAAATGGCAACGAACCCTTTAGAGAACAGAATGCCTTATCAAAGCGGCAGACAGAAAGTCAATCGTGAGGACGGTGAGAAATGGGAAGCGACAGTGAACATTTGGAAACGGATAGTAAAAAAGGACAGACTTATAGTGGAAATCGAACGAGAAAAATTAAAAAAGAACACAACGGTAGGGAGCGTGAGGAAAGAGAATATAGAGGATGGAGAAATGTGAAGGGTAGGATTACTTTTTAATCAGTATATCATATATTAATTCAATGAAAAGAAAGCAGAAATTTAAGTGATTAACTTCACAATCGTATTAAGTATTTTGGTAGGAATCTTGAATTTTTTATTTAATCTACAACAAATCCTATTTTTATGCATAGTTTCATATAAATGTGGTTTACGTTTTTAATCTAAAGTTAAACATCAGAATCGAACCAAGTCATTTTATAAATAACAAATACACGATTTCACAGAATACCTTAAACCAATAAGATCAAGAAATATCCCCAAGGTGCAGAGAATCGTAATTTTAAATCAAAGGTAGTAATTTCAAGCCGGGAACGTGTCTATGATCGTAAAAGCAGATCACATAACATCCATATTTGTATGAATTTTCTTAGTTACTCTCGCCTCCCCTGCCATCGCTTACAGTAAAACCCTCATATCAAAAAAAAAAAAACATCTCGTAAATCGCTAACACGTCGTTGCAATATTACCAAAAAATTGTATCGACCAGAGTCCTACTACATTTCGAATGCGACTATCGCATTTCTCGATGTTTCTGAATACGGGTGTGCAATCTTTTTTTATCCCTTTTTCTATTTGGCTGGGCCAAATAAACTGCGCTTGCTCGTCGGCAGGCGCCTGTTTACATCGCGCCCGGACTTACGGCATCGAACGTCGAAGGACGATAATATGGATTTACGAGGCCCCACCCCCGCGATCGGCCGTCGCGTTAATTCACCGTTAACGCGCACCGATAAGTGTTTACCCGACGGACCTCGTCGGCTGCCACGAGAGAATATCGGCTCGAACTCGGCTAAGAATAATACCCCCCGTCTCACGGCCACGTTATTTACGAGCGCAGCTCGTAACGACTTTTATCGGTCGGTCTTACTTGGCCGTCTAGATTTGACGCATTGCCGTGGATGTGCAACGGAGACGGTCATTGCCGTGGCAGCGATCGATTTGCGTCGATTATTCTATATGGACTTGCTTCCATGACTCAATGGCAAACCGAGTTTTTCCGAGGCATTTTAGGTGTGATACATGTTTTATTTAACCCGTTAAGCATGGGTGTAGAGGACATTTTTTTTACTAAGAATGGTAAAATACTTTGGTAGTATTTTATTTGCAAAAAATGTATAGTAAATATTGTACACAGTTTTGAACATTTGAATGCAGTTTTAGTAATTTTTAGTTACTTAAATTATGAGGCATTATGTTCATACTTCACCGTGTATACATCACTGTAAAAAAATTAAGTTTATACATGTGATTTTGCGCAAGCTATTTGTGGAGTTTTGTGTTATTCAATCAAATGTGTTTCATGTTTTTTTTCTCTATTCACAATACGAAAAAAATGTAAAAATAATATTGCTCAGGTATTGTTCTATTTTCATTTTTAAATTATATTTACTTTTACTCTTAAAAATAAATAATTATTTTCTACTATTTATTATTTTAAAGTTTTGTCATAAATGCCGATAAAATGCACTGTAATTAGAAAACATGTATAAATATTCATGATCAGGTAATATAAATTGCTTGTACAGACGGTGGATTTTGAATGTCTATCTATTTTAACATTGTAGCGATGCACATAGTAGGGTCACGCTGTCTTATGGAATTTATGAGCTTAGGAGTTCATTGAAGGCACACCGGTCAAAATAGAGCAGCCAGTGCGGCATTAATGCTATGCCACGTTATTTCGAACGTGTTAAATCATATTTATTACATATCTGTCACTCACGTTCTCCTGACCTCTCTTGCTCGTGGCGATGTCTAATGATACATTTGCTCTGATTTTTTACGAGCAGTCTATTCGCACACTGTTATCCTTTAATTCTCCATCTGGTCTTTTTGGAGTAGAGTTCAGTCGATCAAAACGATATTGTCGTGTGGGAGCAATCATTTTTGGCCACTAATTTGTGGCTCAACAATTAAAGATTAATAATAATAATTCAAATCCAGAAATAGATAATATGAAATTTAAGAAATGAAGGTGGTGAGTGGACCGGAGATAAGAGAAGAAAGCATAGAAAAAAATCGAATACTGGGGTAATTAGACCGGGACTCGAACCCGAGACCTTTCGTTTGCCGGACGACCGCTCTTTCAATTTCAATTCAACTTTTATTACATTTATTAGGTAGGAAATATAATGGTTTTGTGTTGAGGAATATGTTGATATACGATTAAGAAAATAGTGTTCAAATGTAAATGCTGAGTCTTACACAGTTTTTTTCTTAAGTGTATAGTATTTATTTAAGACACGCTGCGTGCATTTACTAGTACTAAGAAAGACGCAAAGAGCACGAAACTTTAAAAACGTATAATTTTCGAACCAATGATTACTCACCTTATTACTATTATATAGTGTCTCTATTTAGCAAGTACTATTAAAAACTGTAAAAAGAATGAAACTGTAAAAAAAAAGAATGAAAATATAACAATATCCCAAATCGAAGTTTAACCTATTTTTAATTCGTGCTTCCAGATATGCGATCGTTAATGGACGAAGGTAGTTCATAGAATGTCAGTTGCATAGTGTATATGCGTATTCCGTGCTTTCGATTAACCGACTTTTTCACCTTAGAATACTTTCTATTAGAAATATTGGCGTTATCTTCATTAGTCCACTCACAACGTTCATCACTTCGATTATGTTCGCCTTTATTTCAAGCTTACGTTGGAAAGTGCTTGACTTTGCATTAAAACTTTGATGCATGCTATCGTAGAGGTTTATACTCATACATGAGTATTAATCGAGTTCATATTTTAGTTTTTACAATTTAATTAAATATGTAATAAATAACTAGTTAAATAATATTTGCAAATATATATATATACACAACAATATACAAAAAGTATTTCCGCAATATTTGTTTTTAAGCGGTTGATACTAAAAAATCGGCCGAATAAAAGCATCGAACGAGAGAACGACTTGGTAAAATAACCGATAGGAGATAATTGTTAACACTTTTTTCTTTGATTTTAAAGATTTAATTTCAGGGATAAGATACGGCAGGCCTATGGGGTTTATCGACGAGTTTATCCCATCCTTTGTCTTCGGTGGGCAATCTTTCTTCGGAGGGACGGCCGGCCGGACAGCGTTATGGTCGAGTTTAATTTATTTGTCGTCATTATTACGTCGTGATTAAACCGGCCGCGCCGATTGTTCGGGGATTCTTCTCGGCGGGGGGTCTACCTTTCGGTTTAATTAAAAAAACGTGATCACTGTTTTCAGACGTCCCCCAGTGTTCTCTCCCTTTTCTCTCTCGCACCTTACGCCTCTAAAGGCCCCCCTCGAGCCTTCCGACATTTCTAGCAATCAATTGGAAATGTTTTCCTATCGCCATCAATTTGTTCCCGCTCGACGAGCGCTGTCAAATAAAAGGAATTTAAAATGTCCAGCGGGCATGTTCACATACCGCTGGATGAACCCTCAGAGGGATGCTCTCGAAAATACGCTATTTGAAAATACCGATTCTTCAGCGCTGATACAAATTCTCTCGCATGCTCCGACCGATCGATGTTTTTGGCTCTCATATTGCTCCGAAATTCTATTATCGATGCCGCTTTATTTTTAAGCCGCCTCGGCCGAGGTATGTATCCCCGCTAAAAATATCTTCCGATAGTTCAATGTAGATAACAATGTTTCAATGTCGTTCAATGTCCAACGAATCCGATCAGATTTCGTTGGCTACGGGGAACCGGAAAGCTTTCAGAATGTAAAACGCCTCGGAATCTGCGCTCATCTAATCGGGCAAAAAATCGACGCGGACAAATTGAGGTCAGCAAACGTTTGCACCGAGCACGATGGACCCGCGCTGGGAAATTAGCTTTTAGCTCGATGGCGGATCGCGCTTTGTAACGAGTTGGCGGATTCGAGTGTCCACATACGCACACGCAGCCGCATAACCGGGCGTGTGCGGGAGGAGAAAGGTTCATTCACCAGCCGGAAGATATATTTTCACAGAGAAGTCGGCGAGGTCTCTAACAAGGTGACCGCAATCTAGCCGGTACAGCACCCAATTAGCGATGACCCGAACCAGCCCAATTCCAGCGACCCTTAAAACTATGAAATTAGTTCTCTCGGCCGGGACAAGGCGCTTTCGCGAGAGTCACCCTTTTCCGTATTACTTCACGAAAGTGCCAGGAAACTGAGAACAAAAGCCTTCACGTATCAAATGATTTGCCCCAAACGGGTTAATGCTATGATTAGGTCTGAAAATTCGCTTCCACCCTTTTCCTATATGCGGCTTCAGTCGTGAGTAGTGGTTTTTTTTATTCGTGTGCTGCTTGAAAGATGGGAGAAAGTAGTGACCAACGATGGACAATACTTTGAGTCGTAAATTATAACCAATTTTTACGATAAAGCCTCGAATTTCGACGTTTAGCTGGAAGCAAAGTTGCACACTTATTAGTTGCTGAGGGTATCGAGGAGGGTGACTGTCGTAAGATCAGATTTCTTCGATGTTAGGGGATTTATACCTTTTTCTTGTATTTTACGTCTTAACCTTCGCTATATTTACCCTGATATTCATGAAAACAGTGTTTCTATAGATCTCAACGTGGTAAAAATGTGGTAAATATGTTGCAAGGCATTACTTAAGGATATCTTACTGACGATATTATCGTACTGATGTGTCCCTTGATTTGACTGTCATCATCTCTTCGTTAATCTGTTGTAAATATTACGTCTCAGGAACAGTGAAACATTGGATCTTTAATCAAAAAATGATTATGCACCTATTTGGTATAAATCAGTTTTATGCTAAGAGGCCCGACTCGCAAAGCTTGAGGCAATACTCTTCAAACGGTCGTGATCTATATATATATATATTCATCGTCCGAGCACGTAAATTATTATCGGATCTTCGGTCAAGACATCTAATAATATTTCGTTAACATCATACGCTCATTATCAACATTTTAAAAAAATATCTAGACGTTGCTTATTCTTCTCGCTCGGTGACCAAATATAGAAATACCTCGCAGGAAGCCAAAAGTACGACGGAGTTTTGCAGAAAAGGATTTTGCGACGAAGAGGGCTGTTGCTGAAGCGATCGTTTCCGAGGGGCGACTCGTCGGAAACGAGGAACTTTTCAGAACACCGTGGTTGTCTGGAAATTCTGCGGTACAATGAAATCAGGGAAACTCGGTGAAAGCGCGAGGGGAGATCTCAGGGGGAGGGGGTATGGTACAAAAGCGGGCGAGAGAGAAGGAGAGAGAGAGAGAGAAGACAGATGGGTACCGATGGGGCGGTGATTAATGTACACGGTGGCTCTGTATAATTACTTAATTAAATTCATACATCACGCGGCATTACCCGATGTACACAGAGATTAGGCGTTCTGTAACGACCCTTCGGATGTAAAGGTCCTATCTTGATCGCAACCCTCGCTCACGGCGTGGCCACTCCACCTAGCCTAACATCTGGCTCATTGATATTACAGAATTTCACGTGTATACGCAGACCTCGAATTGGTCGCCAATTTCCAATGCAAAGTTTCCGCCACTCGTGAATCATATTCACGCTGTCTCGCTCGAGCTTTCTTTTCCGGCCAGTCGTTGTATTTCACGCGTAACCCTGTAATTTTGGCGTCTGGAAACAAAGAGAGGCACAGTCGTAAAACCTTGGAAACGGTCAAGTGAATTATTGCCAGGTTTCATGCCAGAAAATGGTACCCCTATTTAAGGGCAGTGATTTATCACTATACATTGTCTCATCTCTCCATTATGCGTTCCAGTCGCTCGAATCAAATTTAGCATCGATAATTGGGACCCTTGTAATTTATTCCACGATGTTTTTTTTATGGTTTCTTTGGTACTTGTGTGGGTACGCGTAATGGTCGTACGACTCTGTCTGCAGACACATCTATGTCATTATCAAAGTAGTACGTAAAACGGTTAAAATGAAATGTCGAGGTTGCTTCAGAATCGCATCGGTGAAGAAAGAGCTGAAAATTACATTCTGCATTAACATCACCACCGTCGAAAATTTGATATCTTACACATCAAATTGTATCGTGAAATTGATACGTTCAAATGTAAATTTTCTTTCTCCATTTCCAAATTAAAGACATGACACAAAATGCAATTCGTCTTCTTAACCTCAACCCGCAAACTTTCTTCGTTGAATACATCGTTCCTCAACAACCTTGCTAATTCTCTAAATTTAATCAATAAAACCCGCGACCCGTACATATCATCACGCATATCATCATGGATATCAAAAAGATCTTCGTCTCAATATCCAAGTTTACCGTGATACTTAAAACGAACCTCCGTCTTCTCCGATTCCAAGCCGAACTTCGACATAAAAACCGACCCTTAACCCGAGCGCGTGATTCTCGCGACCTACGCTATCCCAGCCTTTCACACGATTCAGCGAATCCTGCGGCTCGACCTGGCCAATCGTAAAAATGGTCTCCCCTGGCAGCGTAGAACCAGCGCTCTGCAGGGGTCGTTCACTCGGAAGCCGGGAGATATCGGAGGCGTAAAGTCTCGTACGGTCGTAATACCCCGGGAGCATTTGAATCAATTATTGCCCGGGGGCTCTTAGGCGGTCTAGGCCGCGCCTGGAACGAGGAGTCCGGTGCAAAGTGAATTAATTAAGTGTCCGTAGGTAGCGACGCACGGGATATCCGCGGACGTATTACGATCCGTTTGCGACAGGATCGTGTATACTGCTCGGGAAACCCTATCCGGCCTGACCGCCCGGGCCAGGCACGATCGGCTGATTGTGCCGCTTAATTGTTACCGCCGGGCTTCCACCGCGGACTCAAATTGCTTCGCCGATAACGTCGTTATCGTCGAGCACGCGATTATCCTTGGCACGCTCCCGCGGACCGACGCTCCCGCAGGGACACGAGGAAGGATCAAATCCAATCGGCTTACGGACTCTTGTACTCGCCGTCTCGCGAGAATATTTCCAGAGAAATGACGACGTATCCGGAATGGTACGCTGATGGTGCATGGAAATTGCAGGATGATTCGCCGTGGATATCTTGCGGGGTTCTTATTGTCCCACGAGTTTCGCTTGTTCTTTTCTTCTTTTTTTTTTTTTTTCATTAATTCATTTTCGACACCGACTTCTAAGATCATGTGGACTGGGACCTACTGTTTAACACTAGAACTATCGAACTGGTAAAAATGAGTGGACAGTCGTTTGTTTAAAAAATCATGGTGGTATACAAGGATGCGTTTTTTGAAATTTTTCACGATTTTTATGCAGTATTTAGTATTTTCACGAAGTATTATGCTCATCATATTAATTTACTGAAATTTTCTTTTACACGCTGTTTTGTTTTAATCATGTGTGTGATGTTCTAAATATGCCCAGAATGTGGCTAATAGTTCTAGTGTTAAGGCGGTGCACCGAAGCACCAAAGCTACAGAATACGTATTACATGAAAAAACTAGAGGTGATTGACGGAACTGGTACTCGAGTCTCCCGCGTGGAAGTCCGAGCTGAAGATCCACTACATCACCATAGCTCTCTTTGCTTGTACTTTTTTTGGGTCGTGGTCGAATGTGATTGAACTGCGAATTTCTGTACCCGGTGTTTGACTATGTTTGCGTATCGATGGTTATGAAGCTCCACGAGTTGTACATGTTCTTTTTTTGATCAATGACGTATCCGTAAATGACAAATCAATAACGTACCCGTAATCGTACCTTAACAGTGCAGGACAATTACGAAATACACTCTTATGCCAATAATCGTTTCTTATATCGTACCTTTGCACGCGTTGCACATGTCTTTGTCTAACAGGTTGCACTCCTACGAACAAACATAATAAAACACGAGCCTTTACAATAATGCCATTTAAATCACGTTTTCCTTGTTATGTTATATTTAATATGTAAAGCAGAGACCGCTCAAAAAGAGCATTGATTAAACTCCAGGCTGCGTTAAGCGTACGTTGTGCACAGCCTTTGTTTGTTAATCACAAACCACTTAGTCTTTGACCTCGAGCAGTCTAGCTTTGATGTTTTTAACGCACAGGAGCCACAGCCGCGGACGTTTTGAAACGACGCGAGGAAAGTGAAAAACAGGAGCACTCCTAATGGCAAACGCGAAAGTAATACGGCCACGTTCAATGCAAGCGGCAAAGGACGACGTCGGCCGCGCGTGACAGTGTCGAACAAACGGTCTGCAGTCCACCGTTTTGAGTTACCTCGGAGTTCCTTATCTCCGCCGTCGGAGTCTGCGGCGGCGATTAAACTTTTCCACGATTTCCGGACGAACAACGGCACTCCAGCACCGCTGGACAATGCTATTGTCGTGGCAGTGCACCGCTCCTCGGCAATGCGCCATTTGCATTTTTAACTTGGAATTTCCGTGGCTTCAATGGCCCTTTTCCCTCTCACGTCGCCGCCATCAAAACTTCAATGCAGACAACTGATTATCTCCGCCGCATAGAAAGGATGGAAAATTCATTGATTTATACGTGTCGTACTATATACTTTTTTGGAATATAAATTCAAACAAACACGCTGGAATTTACAGTTATGGGGTTGCCTTTATTTTACGGTATATAAACTGAAGAACATATTCTTGGAATAATTAAAGGTTTTCGAAGAAAATTGTTTATTTGTAAAGTATGGCTGTTAGCGGTGCTAAGCTTAATCGTTAAGGAAGTGTATTTTGAACATGAAATCAGTTGTCTTTACATTGAAATTTAAAAAAGTTTTGAGTTAATCGCTTTCATCGGTGAACAGTCGAAATGGAATCTGGAAACAGAGAGATGAGGATAAAACAAATTGCTATTATCCGACAAGTACAACGCAACATTTGCCACGACCTGCACTCCTTGGCGATTACCACGCCGAAATTTTCCGGTCTGGACCTTTGCCCTCTCTACGTTAAGCCTTCTTAATGGCATCTCGCGGCTTAGCTCTGCACAGCGGCCCCCCCAGCAAGAGTAAACCGTAGGAACGCGGTTTGCGGCGCAAGTTGGCCCTCATCGAAATCGGCTTTGCGCTGAAGTTAATCGGTACCCTCGGCAAAGACAATTCTTCATACGATGAAAAGTTGGATCAAATCTATCACGATAAGAACCTTAACCGAGTGATTATAATATCTTTGCGATTTTTTAACCCCTTATCACCCAACTTATATTTTTACTTTTTTGTTTTAATTTTCGTGTTTTGTAGAATAACCTTCATCTAGACAAGAAGTGAACGTTTGTTCGCAAATCATATACTAGAGGACAGGTTCACTGTTCCAAATTAGGTTTATGTGATAATACTGCTTGCTCAACGGAGGTATTAAAAAATTCATTTATTACTAGCCGATAAATAAGACACTGGACGATTAATATAATTATATACCATGTCGAATTTTAATAAAAGCGACATTCAAGCACATCTGGATTATTATATCTCTACAATATTTACGTTTGAACACTCAGTTGGTGCAGGCTATACTTCATTGAAGTCAGTTCCGCATTGAGGTAAATCGATCATTTTTAAAATACATGTAAAATACAATATTTTACAGGTAGGATCATTAAATGAAATTTGGCTTAATGCGAAGCGCATCTGTGTTTTTACCTTTGTGATTTTTTGATTATGTTATTCACCGAAATATGATCAAAGCGACATTCGAACGGTTTTGGATCATTACCTCTCTGAAATATTTGCATCCGTACCCTCACTCCTACGTTAAGCTTTCTTAATGGCATCTGGCAGCTCTGCTAGCTGGGGTAGAGCGGCATCCCTGCAAAAGTAAACCATAGTGCCGCGGTTTGCGGAGCAAGTTGAGCCTCATTGAAATTAACTTTGCGTTAAAATTAATCAATCCCCTCCGCAACTGTAATTATTTATATGGAATTAGGTTAAATCTAACTTAATGGGAATTCTAAGCGACTTTGCGTACTTATTTTTGTGCTTTTTCGATATGTTTTTCTACTCGATGGAATCATAATTGAAGTAAGATTAAAGGGGATCGGATCGTTATCTTTTTAAAATATTCGCTCATGGATCTTCACTTCCGCTTTGTTAAGCGTTAAGCACTAAACATACTTGCTCAAGTTAATTCAGATTGGAGGAAAGAACATTTTTTCCATTCAACCAAATTGACTTGGGCACGACGGAATTGCATTCGGCAGTTCAGGCAAGATTTAACATATTCATACTTAATCAAAAATAGTTGAATTTAGGGTAAAATATGCAGTGACAAATACTGCTTAAAATATTGTTATTTACATAGTTTTCGTTGCTCAGTTTAGCAAAGTACATACATTTGGTTAATCTTTTCTTTCAGCAATCAACGTTTTTTATTTTTCAAAAATTTGTTAATGTTCCTTTGTGTAAAGTAAAGAGACAATAAAAAAATGGGTGCAAAAGAGATTGTCCGTTGATTCTGAAATTGACATGTTAATAGTTTAATGGCATCTCTTAATTCAGCCGGGCAGAGCGGCTTTTCTGCAAAAGTAAACCATAGTTTCACGGTTTTGGGACAAGTTGGCCCTCATCGAAATCGGCTTTGCGGAGCTTTGGTCTCCGTGCAGTTGGTGTCGTCTCGCGCAATAATTCACTCTCTGCGGAGAATAGTCGTGGGTGATAGCACTAAACCTTGGTATACAGGGTGTAACAGAATAAACCGGAGATACTGTACAAATCACCTCAGCACATCAAAAGAAGAAAAAATGCTCATACAAACATATGTGTTATTTGACATTGTTTTGGAGTTATATCGAATCAAAGTTTTGATGAATTCTACGTACTTGCATGAAATGGTACTCCTATTTATCTTGCTTGGTTAATTGTATAATGGTTGATACAGTGGTCTTAACGAGCAGTAGTAGTACTACACAACTGCTCGTTAAGACCACTGCATCAACCATTATACCAGGTTGCAATTACTACGTAGGATTTACAAAAAGTGTTCAAAATGACCTTGTACGTGCACACAAGCTAGCAGTCGTCTTACAAACTAGCGTCTTACGAACAATTGCCTCACTTCCTCGATATTTCCAACTATTGCTAGAACGTGCTAAAAACTTCGAACAATACCTTCGTGAAGAATTTCCACATTGTCTATGCGTCTTCTATACTTTCGAAGCCTAAAGGCTTGTATATAGGTAGAAAGAGATCATTTTCCACACTTCTTCTCTACTACGTTAGGAGTAGCAAGAATTTCCAAAAAAAACCTCGTAAAGTATGACGTCCCCAAAATATTACCCAAAAATTTCAAGTAAATCCAATAAATAGTTTCCAATTTTTTGATCAAATAAATTGAACTACTGTAAAAAAGAAATTACTCGAAATACTCATTCTTTCACGCCGCTGACTACCCCTAACCCTTTAAGTATATTCATGATGCAAATGAATTAACGGCACGTGCAGCACGAAATTCAATCGCAGTCAAAATATACCGCTCAATATCGCTGCGTCAGAGTCGTAAGTCGTAGACTCCTTGGACACCCTGTATAGGATCGCCTAGCGAACAGGCGCAAGCCGCCTAACCTTGTGTGGCGTTACGAGGGCCGGTGGTCGAATGGTGCGACGCCTACTCGGTGCCCGCGCCAAGGGCGGCGCGCAAGAGGAGGAAACCATCGGAACCGACGCGGTTGCGGCTAACCGCGGATCGAGTGTTAGGCAGTTCGTGTTGCGGCCTTGCTTCGAAAAGTTCCTGGGCGTCGTTAGCATGATCCGTGTCGCTGTGGATTTGTACGTCAAAATTTATCGGTCGGCCCGACCGTCACGTCTCGTTAATTATGCACGTATGCGCGCTCGGTGCGTGTCGATCCTGGAAAAGCCTGGTAACAAGCTCGATGCGGTTAGAAGAGCGTACCCAGGGACGTTGAAATCAATGCCCGGCGCGTTCACGTCCATTTTGATGAGATTCCGTTTCGTCGGGGGTCCGCGAATCGGGAGAGCTCTCCCTCGCCCGAGTGCGGTCAGGGTGTACGTATGAAAGGTAATGAGTCAAAAGGGAAAAAGTTTGACAGGGCCATTATCCGGACTGCGTTAAGCCCGTCGTTAATTATGGACGAGTAAGCGATGGAGCCGCGATTCGTTAATAGTCGCTCGTATTTTTGTATAATTTTCTTAACTCTCCGTAGTGTACGATGACTTCAAAGCGATACTCTGTTTGCGTGTTTTTTACTGTTATTTTTTTTTCCTTTTGCGCTTGTAAATTGTTGTTGGTGAGAGAGTCGCTTGCTGTTTATCGAGTGATACGTTGTTTATAGTTTATTTTTTTCTTTTACTTAAGAGGCACGGAGTTCCGCGGGAAGGAAGATTAAAGTCAAATATAGGAAATGTCCAAGTATAATATGGTATATTATGTAACACGGAATCTTTTTGTTATGACACGTACGCGACAAAGAAAAGCTCGGAAGAAGGATTTAAAACCATGTCCTTTTACTTTTCACGAATATTTCTGTCGTTGTTCCTGTCTATACTCGATGAAGAAGACGATTGTCTGATTGCCACTGGTGATCATTTTATCTATGTTTAGGAACAGCACAATATTTTTAAGAATCAGTATATATATTTTACATTTTATAATATATAGTTAACGTGGCCTTATATTTTAAATCTTCTTTTACACTTTTTATGTAGATTTTTTATATATAGATTTGTTACTTTTTACCTATTATGCTGAATGTAACCCAAGTACAACACACCCATAAACATTACTTTTATCTGACGTTATCATCTATGTAAAAAATGCACAATAAAACCGTTTAGGAAATGCAAGCGTCGTTGTTAAATCCCCACGTTTTGTTAAGAACGCGGTTGGAGATAAGCCAATATTTCTTTTTAAAGGACGATAGCGGTGTGGGGATAATACGAGATGTTTTGTGCGTTCTCGCTTTCTGGAGCTTTAAATAAATGCCACTCGGTCGTCTATAATCCTTAGGAAAGCCTCGTAATTTCATGGCTCCGCGTGGCTGAGCGGCCGCGAACATCCGTCATACTTACCAATCCCGAATTGGGCTTGTACAAGAGCACCGGATAGAAAATATCTTCATAATCCTATGGTGCTGCGAACATTTCTCGGAAGGCTGTGAGAGGAACGTGTAATTTATTTACCTTATTTGTATCTGCGTCAGGGAGCTTTCCATCTCCTCGTTTCAATTCTGCGAACATTTCGTACCGCTGAAAATATGCGAGCTCAGCAAAGAGGCTTATGCCCAACGCGCAAATTTTGCCTTCGGTTAACTTTATATGCACCAGTTCACTAATATGCTTTAGGTAAAATTCTATATTCATCGCTTTTAAACGTACATTTAAGTTTCACACTTTTGTGGTTATACACCATTTCACTCCCAAATCATTCTATTACCAACGTTATTCTTTTCTTTGCTTACGTTCAACAGTTAATAAGTACAGTATACGAGTCAAGATTAATTTTAAATAAATACACATATCAAACAAGTAGAATATAAAAATAAAAATTAACGTTGACGCCAGCATAAATTGGGTAAAGTATTCCACGGTAATTCTAAACTTATGTTAAACGACGTGTGCGCTTCACAGAGATCATTTTGCATTATCTCCGAGTGTGACACGGTTGCAAATTCGAGCGAGGAATCATCGCAAAATACTAATTAGTCCTTTTTGGCAATCTAGATTCAATCGGAGAAATCGCTGGGCGATTGCAAACGATGTCAGTGGCACGAATCGAACGCCGATACGGTTTTCAATCTGATAATTGAATTGCGACGTGTATTTGCATTTGGCTGCTCGTCCGCTGCTCTTTTCGCTTATCGACGGGTCGATAGGCAGGAAAATATCGGCGAGATGTAACGAAAATTCAATCCTCGTGCTCGGCGCAACCCTCGATGCGCCCGCTGCGAGTGACGGGGACACACCTCGAATGACTTTCAGTAAATCCACCGCGGGATTCTGGACGTGTCGTTCTGGTAATTAGATCGTATCGGTGTAAATATACTCGTGTCCCTGCGCAAAGCAAATCGTTCGATGACAACCTCCCACGTTCCTGGCCTGCAACGCCGACGAATTAATTAACGAGCCTGCCGCATTAATGGTGTAACGTCGGGATTTATCGCGCACTTGCCGCTCGGGAGTTGCTTTCGCTTTCGATCTCCTTCCTCCGTCTTCCCTTTGTGCGTTCTCCCGCCCAATCGTTTCTCCGTCTCGTGTATCCCCCCCTGCGCGGGAAAAATTGCGCGCAATTAACATTCCTGGCCAACAATGCTGCAGTAACAGGGCTTCTGGTCATTATGAAAACAATGCAGTTTATGACGGAAACTCGTGAATAACCGTTGTGACTGATGATCTTGTAAAACAGCTGGAATATTCGGAGAATGCCTAAAAATGTGTGCGTTTTTTTAATGGGAAATATCGATAAGGGTGTGTCTGTTTGTGTAATATATTTTTTTTATGTTGTAATTAGCTTTATTGATTGAATAATCTATGAGTATGGTGGAAAGGAAGATCGCTAAGGTTGTTTTTGTTATGTTGAAATGGTATATGTAACCGCGAGGACGTGTACGGAGACGAAGAACGGAATTTCAAAATCTCCGTGATAAGTGGTATTTGGATGCTTTCAGATCTGCACTAGTATAATGGAACGTGGGAGTGAGTTTCATTTCTCACGATAAGAATTACCTTAACAATGTAGTATGTACGTAAATACTTTATCAGTGCGATTCTGTATAATATACATTGAAACATCACATCACGACGTACATGGCTATCAATACGAGAAAACAAGTGAGTTATTACAGCAGTGTTTTGTCCCAAAAATGTTTAGCGACAAGTCACTATAGCGACGCGCAGTAGCAGATTACCACTAGAGCTACTTATCTATGAAACAAGAAAATATCCCAGGTATCTATCATAGGAAAGGAGAGAATTAGAACAAGATAAACATATTCACGTTATCATTCACGCGTTACGATCAACTAATACAATCTCTTCCGAAACGCATCATTACGGCTTATAGAATTTTCCTGCGAAATAAAAGATAAGTCACTTCGTATCCTCCTGTAGTTCCAGCGTTAACAACGAGCTCGTACAGATGTTTCCGGAAATATTCCGTATTCCTCAATCCGGACAGGAGCCTGCCGCCATTAGGATTAAGCGCAGCTCGTAACTCTCCTTCAACGTCACGGCGGATCGTTCTAAACGTAGCCGCATTAAATGTAGCGCGAGTTATTAACGACGCCGGCCTCCTCGCCGAGATTCCGCGTTTCCGCCCAAAAGCGGATTCCTGGGGCATCAAGAAGGGTTGGCAACGTGTTCGCCGAACTGCGAGGGAACGATAACGGTTGAGGGCCACCTGCGACTTTGCAAAAGTCGCCAGTCTCTGGCGGGGAAGCGTTTTTAAGTGGCAACAAAGGTACCGACCGCGCGCCCCTCATCGGTTCGCCCTTACTTAATATTCTCACCATCGTTCAAACCTGAAACGTACCTCGTTCCTTCTTTCTTTCCTTCCTCCCTTCCTTCCTTCCGCCTGCCTCTTCCTCCGTGTTTTCACTCGAGAGAAATAATATTTCCAAAGGTCCGAGCGTTAATGGACGATTCGAGGTCTCTCGGGTGCTCGGCGTGCGGAGAGGCTTGAATAAGGAAAGTTCTGTTTTCCCCAACGACGAACGGTTTGTTGTTCCACCATTTAAGGGTTATCGCCAGTTTTAATCCGTTTACTGGCGTGTTACAAGGCCCGGGTTAATTCGCTTATCCGGGGAGGTTTTCGTGAATTCTCCTGGCGTCTTTCCATCGGGCGAATTAGCTTAAAGGGAGGGAAAGAAATGATTGGTGTAGCGTCGCGATGGTGCGGCGGTTTGTCCAGGAGCAATTTCTTAATACGGAATGGAGTGGGAGTCGAAGGAAAGCGGGAGTGCGTGTGATGAAAGAGCGGAATGTAGAAATGGATAATTTAATTCCGCTACCTTTCTGTAATTTACTCTCTCGGAAACTGTAATTACGAGGGTCCATGGCGCGGAAAGTGCTTGAGCAGGGTCACGATCTTCGTGATTATTACAATTACCGTCGCTTTCAGTGTATTCGGAAGTTTCTTTATCGAACTTTCCGATGAAGATTGATCTTAAGTCAAACTTCGTGCAGTAGTTTCGTACGCATCGAATCAAAACTTTATCGAAAGCTTCGTCTGTACCTTTTTTCCATTTTGTTATCAATGAGATATCCAAATCAAAGGTTTATTTTCTTTTTTAGAATATTCTTTAATTCAATATCGCGATAGTTGTATATTTATATAAATTTCCGCGATACTGAAATTTCCAAAAGCTATAAAAGCCTCAGTCGTAAAATATGTACGGGGATTTATTTTCAAAAATCTCTATAAAATGCGCTATAAAAAGTATTATCGTTTTATATCCAACCACATAAAAGTAATAAAATGAGAATCGATCCATCCTTTCCCCAACACCTACACATGGCAGGTTATTTTTCCTAATCTCTCAATTTCCGTGATACGACTTCGCGAAGAATGAAAACCAGTAACAACAGCATCTTTGAAGTGTTTCATTTCTAGCCCGTATTTCCGTATCTAACACCCCACAATATTAAAGATTACAATCCTAGCTGGACAGAAACAACATCTCTCACTCGTTCCAAAGTAAATTCAGCTCAATGAGTATATTAATATTCACGATATCAATGATTAATATTCATATCAATATTAATATTCACATCAAGACAAATGCTTTCAAAAACCATATCCCTCCTCCTTTATCTTCCAATCTCTGCAACGCATCGATGTCCAACAAATAGTTCAGCAACAAATCCCTTTACCCGGAATCAGCATTCTTATCTCGCAACGATTTTAGTTCCACGAGGCCGTGCGAGCCGGGAGAATGCACGAATTCCTCGATGACACAGCGGAGCGATTCACGGCTGATCGCGAGCAGCGGCTGGCACGTCCTGGAGGGTGGATTTTAATAAACCGGAAGCTTATTGTGCGGGACACTCGGGTGTTCGAGCGTCGCTGGCATGTACGTACCTATCGGCAGAAAAAGGAGGAACGTGGACGTGAATGCGGCGGTAGAGCGCGTCGACGACGAGGAAGAAGACGACGAAAGGACGGAAGAGAGGGGCACGGAATTTCAGCCTCGGGGAGTGCATTGTTGCAGTGCCGGTGATTACGACCGGCAAACGTAGCCCCTCCCCCGCCCCCTCCTCCGGCCAACAAGTTCAGGGAGAGCTTTCGCCCAGTCGGATGCCCTCAAGGTCCCGCGTCTTGTTATCTCCCCGAGATCGTGTCTGCTCTTTAAGCACAGTGCCTCCTCCGCGATCTGCTTGATTGCATCCTTAAAGTCTCGCACGAAGTAGCCATTTCGCGAGCTCTTCTCCTACCGTCGACCTCTTTCTCGCTGTCGTCCGATCGAGGCAACGTAGATTCGCGGGGCAACCTCCACTCGAGACGATCTTCCAGCCGCGCGATTATCCTCCGTAGTCAGGAAGCGATGGCGCTTTATCGCACCTGGCCTCGATTCTACCCCGAGTTGGCCTCGATTAAAATATCGTTGGACGTGTGTACGTATATATCCCTCTGTCTCGACGTCGTTCGATGAAAGTGACGATGTAGTTCACCCGGTAACCGCGAGTAGGGGCGATCTTCTAGCACACGATTATTCTCCCTGCTTCTACCTAGGTATGATTATTCTTCTTGGTTCTACGTCAGGATGCTTTTGATTAAAAAGATATTGGATGCGCGCGTGTACTTAATGAGAAACTCTTTGAACACGACGATAGTCTTGTTGTCACTGATATTGGTATTGTTTATCAAAATGCGTGAGTCTGATGATTAGGAAAAAGACGTGGGAGAGTTGTGTGGATATCACGGTTAATGGCATTGTGAAAAAGGAAATGTGTAATACACGTTCCTTGTATTGGTATAATGAATGAATTAAGGGAACAGAAGAGATGAGAGAGAGTATGTTTGGCGATCTCGTGAAAGAGGAATAAAATGCGGATTTAATAGAGTGCTAGGATATATTCGAGTTTCTTCAGGTTTAATATAAACACATTTAGGAGAATACAATAAAAGTCTTATAACAATTACCTCCCTTTTTTTCTCCAAAATCAATCTCATCGGCCATGACACCAAAGTGACACTCATGTAACAATACCCATACACGCAAATGAATTCATGCACGCAGAGCTGTGAAAACTCAAATCGACTACAAAGCGAAGTAGCGGAAGAAAGTATAAACGAATAATACGGCATTATACTCTTAATCTTCTTGCTCGGAAAATTAAATGATAGTCATTGCAGTGGTCTCCACGGGCAGTGATACATAGTAGACCACTGCAACAACCATATATAAAAGGATAATAGCCACGCATAATTGTAATTTTCTAGGAAACATATCAAGGCTCATGCTAGCGCGTACTTTACCCCGGCTAGTTCCCGCCACTTTAATATGCACCGACGCGAAATACAGTAACTTCGAGTGCACTTAGGGCGCACGTATACTCAAGATCCGAACGAGTAGGAAATAAAGGGAGGCAACTGCTTGGAAAGGTAGATAAGGTTCGCCGGGGCCTCGTTACCGTGAGACGAAAAGTTCGATCTCGTCGGATGAAGAGGGTCGCGGCTCGTCGTTGAGTCCTGTTTAACAAGAAACAAGGGTGGCCCAGGATGGTGCAGGTTCTCAGGGAGTCTCTAAGGCGACTTAGAAAGAGGACTCTTACGCCGTGACGGTACGAACCACGGGCATCATTCTCGAAAACTCCGTGGAAGAGGCTCGCCAATCGCGCTGGAGGGGATGGCCCAACGGAGGAACTTCTAAAATCAATTAGCAGCCCCTTAGGCAATGGGGTCCCGTTCCCGCGACTGAGGGAGGAGGACCCTCTACATCATAGGATAAGGGGTGATAAGGAGGGAGCGACGTTTATCCCAATAGAGAAACCGGTGGAACAATCACGGCGTTTCTGGGAGCACGTGCACGTGCACTCGAGGGGTGCCGTGTGCGCGTGTGTGTACCTGCGAGGGCTGCACCACCGAGGATCAACCCTTCCCCATATTCGCAGTATACCATAGCCGCAGGCACCTAAGATTATCGCGGGATGACTTAAGCCACCTTGATAATAGTCCTCTTTCGTCATTAAATGTCGCGATGTGAAGGCTCGGTGTCGGAAACAGGCGGAGTGCTTCGCAAGTTGCGGATCGAGGGACAGTTTGATAAAAGATAACGAGTTTCGGGGAACGGGCATGGATGTTCTCGTTGGATGATGGAGAGTTCCATTGCTACTGTTTAGTAATTTAATATTATACCTGGAGGAAGTGGTATAGTATTAAACGTTGCTAATCGTATTTTTATTCATGTATCGATAAGAGATCGTTTTATTCTCTATGCACGCACCTCGTGATTATCGATAGTATTTTTTCTTTTTTTAATTTAAGATCCAAGATTAGCCCGTACTCGTTAGTACCATCCAAATATATCCTTTACAGATGCTTTTAAATAATCTTAGCGTCCTTGTTCTACGGTACGAATCAAGGCCAATTTTTGATCCCGCTACCTTGCCCCTAGCGAGCATTTTACTGTGCCCGATAAAACACTACCCTTTCCTAAGTGTAAGCTCCAGCTTTTGAACTTCAGTGGCTAAGGCCTCTAATAACGCGCGCATTCGTAAGAAGCTCCGTGCTGGATTTTCATTATTGCGGTTATAATGAAATGTTCCCCGAAGTTACTTTCGCATTCGGGGCCCGGTGCCCTTTGGAAATTCACGTTCGCCGGCCAGGCTGGATTTATTGACCAAAAAAGTTAATTATTTCTCCCGCCGAGAGTTCAAGAGTAATCTCCGGGCTTGTACGTTTTCATCGTAGGGAATCCGCGCATTTCATCTCGAGTGGCGTTTAAACTTTTACCTGGAAGGGGGGGAGGGCTGATCCGAGGGATGGCCCGGCTCGTGAGATGTTTAAGCGGCCCCACGACCTCCGCCCCCCCTGCTGGAAGTTTAACGACCGACCGTAATTCGTCCACGCGGAATTGGATGGACCGTGCCGAGTCCTTCCGCTCGGCGTGGCGCCACAGTAAGATCATACGGTTGAACTTTCGAGATCTCGACTTTCATGCTTCCGTGCCAAGGATGTTCGGTATAATTGAGTGCCACGTCGGTCTTCGGGCACGGCCGCTCTTCCTACCCCACGGTGAAACCGGTCCAGATAAGGACAGAGTTCCCGGGAGGCACGTCGAAAGTTCTCGAGGAAGGGATGATTTAAAGCGGAATGGATGACTTAATTGCCGCGCGAATGATGACAGGGGAATCGGATGATATTACACACTTGCTTTGAACTTTTGTAATAAAATTTCATGCGTTCCGTGCCCTCAGAAAGGCGCTTCGTTATCGAAGTCCTTTTTGGGATGGAAACGCGAGCTGGAAGGATGACGAGTGGAAATAGCGGAGTAAGGTACTGCGTTTTGGAAGACTAGCAATAGGGAAGAATAGTGGTATTTATATAAATTTAGAATCCACGTTGTACTTAGAATTTTATATTTTTTAATTCATACAACTCGTACATCGCGCTTTTTAATATACGTACTTTATTAAACGACATAAGTAAAATGCGAATAATCTAATAATTATCCATTGATCATCGAAGCATACAAAGACCTTCCGCTTTAACATTCGTAGCTCTGGATAAACTCGCAGGCCATCGGATCGGACAACAATAGCAGTATCAAGTCGCGTCGACGGTTTCGTCCGCGATACGACAATGAATCTAATTGAGCAGCATTGGTAGCTCGAAACTGAATGGTTATCGGTCTCCCTCGAAGGTGCTGAAGTTTGTGGAGGCACCAGCTTCGCTGGCTTTATCGGCAGTTCCGTGTGACTGGACGGAGAGAAAGAGAGTTTGCAGTAGGCAAGACGGATGGACCGAGTGTTAGGATATCGGTCGATTAAAGACCATTCGAATCAGCCTCGATTTCGTCTCTTATTGCACGAGTCCGCTGCCACTCGTTCCAAGGAGACGCGGCAGGCGTTCGCCGAACCTCGGGCAAATTTCGTTCTCTTTGAGCGACCTCGTCGAACCCTCGATGAGCCCACAAAGGGCTGGAGACACGGCAAAAAGGCCCGTGATCCTTAGGTACGAGCGTTTCTGTCCGATTGGGAGGGCCAAAGGATACGGGAAGGGCCGAGGGACAGACGGATCCGTTTAAATGAAGACGAAGGGACGTCCAGCCGGACCTAACGTGTTCCCCAAATCGTGAAATCACGGTACACCTTACTTTGTTCTTCCTGCTCCGCTGCCCTCGCGCGGAATCTCTTTTACCTCCTAGGATGAAAGAAGTGTCTTATATCGATAGAGTACAAAGCTACACGATGAACCCCCGTGTGTTTTTTTTTGGGACTGATGGAACATACGGAATTTCGTTAGTTAATTACAGGTCTGGTTAGTTGATCGTACGTTACTCTGCGCGTTCCTATGAGACTTATTCTCAACTAGGTAGTGCTTAGGTGAGAAGTTTCTTAGGATATTCATATCTTTGAAAGGAATCGGATTCTCCTTGGGTAGGTATAGCCCCGGAGTTCGTTAACTTAATTCAGGATTATTGGAACGAACACTGTTACCGAGCCTCGTATAATTAGAGTGACTTCGAGCGAATTTAATTATAGACTTTCACTTATATCTTCGCTCAACCACGATGTCGGGACGAACAGAGAAATGTAACGAGTGATCACTTTCTGCGAACCATATCTGCGTGTGAGTTACGCCATACGTACCTTCGTTTTTCGTCGTTCCACGATGCGTGACACTCGACACTCCAGTGGGAGGGTCCGCCTCTGCCTCGTCACCGCGTCCAAACGAGAGGATGATTTTTCAACGCGTCACCTTGGCCACGAATGCCCACGGTATAATATGAGAAACGAGGAAAAACGATCGTGCGAGAAGAGTGTTTGGCCAGAAGAAGATTTCTCAGGAGGAACTCTAAGGCGTACGTAGACTCCGGAACGATGTTGAATAGCCCCGGGTAAGTCGGCTTTCGTGTCCTGGCGCGCCTCCTTTCGTGAAACTTTAACGTATTTGTCCTGTACGAGCCGAAACCGGCGGGGCTGTATCGGTACCTCGAAAATGAGTATCCTCGTTTCCCAGGGGATCTCGATTTTCCCCGTAGGCACTTTCCTCGTCATCGATCACGGTTAGTCCCGTTCATCGATCTTTGATTCTCCTCGCTGGTTGTTTTTTGTCTCGTGGCTTCTCTCGTTAGCGTTTATTGGGGGATTTATGAGAAGAGCTTGCCCCCTCCCGCCCTCCCAAGTCACGAAGGTGTGCCAAGGAACGCGTCTGAGGGAGAAGTTCGTCGGGCGAAGTTAATGGAATGTTAAAAGATATATCGGAGCATCGAGTCGTGCGCCTCCGATCGTCTAACTTTTTACTACCTCCTTGTTTATGCCGCCTTGCAGGGAAATTAATTTATTTTCCCGATCGCGTGAAACTTTGCGTGGGAAGTATAAGTGGTTTACGTGACAAATCGACCAATTCTGTGAAATTAAAGCTGGAATGGCTCAGGTTCATTGGGCAGTTGTTCGTGCAGAATGTATTCGGATACCAAGATTATCGAAAGTAATTCGGCCTGTTATGAAAGGTAGTCATGTAACAGAGTTCATTTTCTTATAAGCGGGATTCTTTTTTCGAATATCGAGCTCCTTACTGCTGATCGACTAAACGTTTTCCTTTCGGATAATCCAGGAAATCCTACGTAAGAGTCTATGGCAACATTTCTCGGATGTCTATTCGTGGCGATTTTTGAATACTCGTGGGTGCTGTTATATCGTGAAATTGTCCATCACTTCGATTATTCTACGGAGTACTCTGTTATTTATATTTAATTACTGTAGTTTTGCTGCATAATTAGACGAACATTTTTTGGGGAGGTAAATATATTTTTGTACATTCTAAAATGTATAGAATAATCATAAAAGCTTGGCGCTTTTAATATAAATAATGAATCAACCAAAAGAATATTTACATATATTATATTGTCGTGTATTAAGTTAGAAATATGTATATGGCATAAAGTTAAAGATAGCCTATAAAATATATCTCTAAAATAATATCATTACTTATTGTATATGTCATATAAAATAAATATTTTTTTAATATTAGGGGAAATGTAACGATTACCGGTATAATGCATGGATTGTACTCTGTATATAATGCATATCTATACTCTATTTTCATAAAGGTTATACTAAATCCAGAAAACGATTTTCAAGTCAGGTTTGGTAAACGTCACATTACGTGAATGCGAGAAGGAGAAGTTTGAGCGGCACAATTTAGGTATCCGCTAATTCAAATGCAGATTAGCCAACAGGACCTTAGATTTACAGTTTGCTGATGAGCGTTTAGGGATTCTGTGCAGGCTTCGCTCGTGGTACCCTTAGCTATTCAAGTCGTAACCCTTCCCAGTTAGGGTTAATTATGTCATCGTTATCGATCTGTTTGCGTGATTTAAGCGCCTCCAACCGCCTTCCAATTTAAACGTATTTGGACGCCGGCGAGTGTTTTAAAACTGCGATATGAAAGCTCACGTATAATATTTTACAGAGTATTGTAACAAAAGTATGTTGTTATGTCCTCGAATAGTCATTCGAAGGAGTTTGGAAACAGTAGCCGTGGATATCGCGTGAATAGTTTACTTTGCAGAATGTCCCATTTTGTAGAATATTTCAAGAATTCCACTGCCTCGTGAAATACGTTCCACGCATAGTTGAAGTTTTGAGTAGGATTAATAACAGCGCGTACCCATAGGAATACTGTTAAACTATAGACTATTAAATTTCGGAACTATTTCTCGTCCTTTGTAGTAACACCGTATTCCAACAATGCTTCCTTTGTCGTCCAATATTATACGACAATCTGGTCTATAACCGCGGTCAAATATACACAACGCTTATTACGCTCCTCACTCTACTTATTGGTATCATCGTGTATTTCTTATCTGCATCCTATTTAACGCCAGAAAGCAACAATGCTATCTAATATCCTTAGCTCTACCACCTTTATCCAACGTCCCTAACTAAACGTACGTACCCCATACCCATTTATCACCTGGCTCCACCGTGGCCCTATAATTATTGCCAAATCTTATCATATTCTCCGTGATTACGGCGATCGATATATCGCCGATTACCCCATCTCTTGTTTGCACGAACAATCCCTCGTGGGGGACGATGCTATCGCGCCGATAGGGTTCGAAATCACGGTTATACGTCATACGGAGAGCCAGGCGGCGAACAACGGAACACGGGGATGACCGGCTCGAAAGTCGTACATAGGTAAATCGCGAAGAGGGCCACCGTGCACCCCCCTAGGGCAAATTTCCGATTTATTCAAGCCGGCTCCCGAATACTTGGGAGCCCATAAAGAGAATGAATGGGATTGTGGCGGTTGCAGCAATGCTCAGGGCTGCTTTAGGGGTTCATGAAATACGCGCCCGCTACTCTCTCTCTCTCTCTCTCTCCAGGCTTTTCCTACCGCTCCTTCGCCCTTTACAGCTCCCCCCCATCGTTTCTCCCCCCTCCTCAGTCCTCCTCATCCTCCTTCGCTCTCGCTCCGTTTGTCCTTCTCGCTTCATCGCCCATCCACCTCACTTTCGCTCGCTCCTCGCCGCCCCCTTTTGACCCATTCCCCTCCGCCACGAATCGAAGCTCCTCTCCGCAGGGTGGCCAACGGTATTACCATGAATTTACATAGCCTCGCTCCGAACTCCGAACATATTGCGCCGCTTTGATTTATGCGAAACATTTGCTAAATATTCCCGCTTAATCTCGGCCGCGCGGAATGCCTTTTCCACGGCGAGAATGCGCCGCCGCGGTGCTTTACTCACTGGGTCGCGGGGGCTTTTTATCGCGAGACGCTTCACCCTCTTCCGTGTTCCTCGAAATTGAATGGAGGATCGGAATGCAGACAACCGCGAGCTCCTCCACGGCGCTGGCGCGGGAAGCCTGGGGTCCGCTACCCGCGCAGCTATTCGGTTCTTTGATTTTGGCCCTAGGGCTTTGTGTTCATTTGCTCTAGGATGCATTGTTTGGAGGAGATTGAAGGAATTATCGGAAACTATGTTGCGTGTTATTATGGAGGAAGTTGAAAGCGAAGGGCTGGATTAAGACTTGGGTTTGGGGAGTTTCCTTGATGGTAAACTGTGTTTGATTTATTGTTGTTCGAAGAGGTTTTGGAAGATCGAGGACCACGATGTAGCGTATAGAGAATCGGATAATGATTTACTTTCTTCTAACTGAGGAATAGGTATATGTCGTTCGTGAAGTATCGTTTGAGGAATATGCGTTCTTGTAATTTTGATTTTATAGATTTAGTTTTGGTGACTTGGCGGAATCTGAATATCAAATTATTAATGATTTACGTATTGACTCTTGTCGATCTTCTTCCATGAATTTAATGACTTAAAACGGTTGGTCGTTGCGAGCAGTATAATTCCAGTTGGAATGGATAGAAATAAAACCCGTAGGTATGTTACGAAGTTTCAATTCGGTTGCGAGTTCTCATCAGGAGGACTTTGAGTTTGTGATACAGGTATTATCTTGGTACAAAATTATTATAATAGAAGTTACAGTCATACGGAGTTATTGCAAATGAATGTGGGGGAGTCCATTACAGAAATGATGTATAATTATTGATTATGTGGGAAAAAATGTGGGGTGAGTATATATCGCTGAAAGCGGGAGATTTGATTATTACCGATAATTGTATGTATTATACATTATTTCTGTAATGTATTCTCGCAATGACCAACCATTTTAAGTTATTAATGTTCAAACCGCACTGCTCGAAATGCCTGGTAACGAGAACAGCGTATGCTTACTAGTGTTTTATGAAAATTTTCGTGGCATTTTTTTCGGCGAGAAAATCTTTAATAACGTTATTTTAATAAGGAGACCGTGATTACTGGCGCATGCTATTGTACAGGTCAACAAAGAGTCTCAACTGTTTTGCGTTGGGCGTTTTTTGAATTCCGTTTCTGGGAGTAAGAGGCGATAATGACTTTCCTTTGAGAGCCGCGTGGTGTAAAAAAAACTGTATGCATCATTCCACGGGCGGCTAAGCGTGCACAATTATGTCGAAGAAATACAAAGTCTGCGTACGCCAGCTTTTTTTTCCTAACGAGAGCTATCGAGGTCAGGACAAAAATTGTGAACTGTAGCAACAAACGTTTTAAGTTTTTTTCGTTCACTTTGCTTTGTCGTTGGCGATGTAATTGTTCCCTGGATATTCCAATGTTTTGTATGTTTTAATCGTTTCTGGCATAGAAATTGTTGTGGCAGAAAGCATTGTACGAAACTGGTGCTTCACGTGCGTCAGAGGCTGGAGAGCTTGGAAAATATTTCAACCTAGCTCAGTTACGAGGGGTTGGGATATTTATGCAGCGTCAAAGATTTACACTGTGGGAAATAAAATCCGACAACGTTAGTGATTTTATAGAAATCTATTCGTAGAAACTTTTCATGTAACAGGTCTGTTTGGAAATGCAATCAGAAAGACACGTTGGAATGCGCGGGGTGGTATAAACTGTGACTTAGCACAGAAACTTCTATCTTTACTGGGAGAATAATTGATATATATGTATATATATAAATGAGATGTACATCAATAAGATATACTTGAGGAGGCGTGAATTCCGCAAAAATGAAAAAAATAAGGGAAGTGATTGGGTCCAATATGTATTCATCAACGAGATAACTGAAATTTGTTTGAACCGTTCAAGATCTACGAGACTGGTTGGAATAGGTCTGAAATATTTGCTAAGCAGTGGTGAGTCATGGATTCTCTTGGGCGTGACAATCGGTTTGAGAAAAGT
Organism: Ampulex compressa; assembly: GCA_038496175.1. NCBI lineage: Eukaryota > Metazoa > Arthropoda > Insecta > Hymenoptera > Ampulicidae > Ampulex > Ampulex compressa. The sequence goes on along the minus strand of JBCFXI010000412.1, from coordinate 98,356 downwards.
GTCGCAGCAATGCTGATCGTCGATGTTAATGTGTGAGAACGATTCCAATTATTTTAATTTATCGTTTAGAAAACCTAACGAAAGGTCACGTCAGGAATATTAAAAATCTTTGGAATTAACGAAAAAAATGTCATTCACAAAAATTATATTAAAATATGTGCGTATTCTTATAATTCTGTTTTGCATAATTTAGTTAATATCTTTATTAAGAAAACCATTTGTTTTTTAAATATTTGAATTTTTTTATGGTCCACGTTGATTTACAATTTTTCATTGTAAGTCGTGTGGTTACAATTTTGAAAGAAAAACATTCTATTAATACACCATGAAGCTTTAATTTCTGACTTGAGAGTGTCTGGCCTTCTCCTCGGATTCCATTGGCGACAATGCCCCGTACGTTGGCTAGCCGGCCTAGTTCGCATTTGGCTTCCTCCTCTTCGTAGGAAGGGACGTATTCCTATTCTATAACGAAGTAGGTGCTTACATTGAAGCCAATGAAATTCAGGAAACACTATGCCATTTAGCATCAATTTCAAGATTTAAGAGTAGACCTATAATACGTACTCGTATATACCACTATGTTTTCCCTGTTATTCCAATCACAATAGATTTATTTATGTTTTACATAAATCGTGATTTTATTATAGCTTTTAAACTGAGGATACCATATTATAATAGTAAGTATATTTAGAATCTACTTGCAATTGTGAATTATACATATACATAATAAATTAGATATTCATAAAAAAGGTTCGGTTTAAAGTCTACCCATCGGGTTCTGTATTTATTCCTAATTTTTAATGACCAGAACTTGCTGTATACGATGAAAGTAGACATTTTCCGCGATCAGTGTTTATAAATAAACAAATGAATGAAGGCATTGGCAAATAGCGACATCAAACCAGATAACTCGGTATTCCACTCTCATGATCATTTCCGCAATTTTCCATTATTTATTTCTCGGTCCTCGAGAACCACTTTTAAAATTAGCTCCTAGCCTGAGTGGCTGCACGAGAACCGATGGAAGTTAAACAAATAAGGGGGTTACTTTTTCTCCTCCCCTGCATTATTCTACATCGCTCAATCCTGTGAATGCGCTGCAACCGTCAGACTCGAAAATGCACCCGCGATCACTGAAGATCGATTCTCGCCTCCCTCGCGACGAATAGAACTGGCGCGTTATATCTCCGCGGGGGGCGAGAACGCGTAAATTTCGTGGCACGTCATGGCCATTTCCGCTTTTGCCCGGTTCCGTCACTCCTTTGATGGCCATTTTTTTCCCGTTTCATTTCCCATTTCACACATTGGCAGTATGTTTTTTGTGCTCGCAACGAAGACTATTTGCACGTGGAATTAATGTGCTTCGTATTTTCTGGAGCGTTATCAAATTGATGGAATCGCTGTTCGTACATCGCAGAATAGTCTTCGAAGTTTAATTATCATTCGACACGCTTAGCTGCATAATCGTATAGAAAATACGCCATGTTTAAGTCATCCGAATAAGTTTATGACACTAGTGTAATAAATCTTACCAGAAAACAGGAATAGCAAAATGCTCACGAGCATATCACAGAATATAAACTCTGTGATCCAAGTTTTCGCTCGGTTTTATTGTCTCCGCTGGGAATATCTTTTTCCTTCATTCTATTTCTAATTTCACATATTCATATTGGTCGCCCAAGTTGACGCAATTAAAATACATTCATGACAGTATGAAAGTGAACATTTTTAACCGCAAAACACAACACGAAAATGTCCCTCAACATTTTGACGATTCAAGACCTCAAAATTCAGGATCAGTGCCATTCCGATTCCGTTCCGTCTTTCCACGGTGACCATTTTTCCCCTCTCGTTCCATTTCCCGCTTCACATATTCATACGACGGTCTTTACCGACAACGAACAAGAGGCATTTGCATGCGGGCTCGCGGCTGGCTAGGTAGACAGGACGAAATCGGAATGCAGACAACCGCAAGCTCTTCTCCGTCCGCACGAAGGATAGACGCCCTTATCGGTCCACGTACTTTATTTCACTTCTTTGATTCTCGCTCCGAGCATCGATGCTCCTTCAACCTACTACACACACACACACACACACACACTCCAAAAGGGATTCCACATAACTCCTAACTACATCGTCCTTTGCAACGGAGCAAAAATCCAGCAGCTGCATATTGGCCACGCAAACTTAAAAAGAAAGACAGCCGCTTCAGAAGGCAATACATTCGCGGACACTTGTCGATCGCAGCTCGTCGTTCATTTATCATTCCTCCACGAGCTCCGCAGTTCCGTCGCTTTCACAGTGACCATTTTTTCTCTCTCGTTCCATTTCCCACTTCACATATTCATACGGCGGTCTTTGCTGACAATGAACGAGGGCCATTTGCATGTGGGGTCTCGGCTGGGTAGGTAGGCGGCATGGGGCTGGGCTCTGCTGCGCGGCTCCCCCTGCCCCGCGCCCTCCTGCGCCGCCCCATCGGGCGCGTCGCGCCCGCTCCTCGCCGGGGCTACAGCGCGATAAGCCGCCCCTGGGGATCCGCGATTGTCTCGATTTATATGCATGCACAGACGTAGGCGGCGGTCCGCGCCGCGGGTGGCCATCGATAGATCGATCCTCCGGCAGACGGTAAATATCGCTGATGAGCTGCCCGCCTGTGGGAGGGGGGAGGAGGTGGGGGTGGCCCAGGAGACGGGGGGTTGGCTTGCTTACCCCGCGATTTGTCGAGTGGCTGAAATCCACGCCGTCGGACTCTCGCGCCCCCCGCCTCCCTTCTGCCGCCACCCTTTATCCGGCGCCTGGCCGTTCTTTATTTTTCACAGTTTTTGGCTTCGCCTTCTCTCCCTCGATGTTGTGCTCCCTCTTCCTGTTCTACCCTCTTTGTCTCTTTGTCTCTTGCTTGCTCACTCGATCGAGCCTTTGGAACGGCCACGGGCGGATTTCGTGGGATTAACGGATCGCGCCGATTTTTCGAGGAAGAAATTGGCAGGGTGGCCCTCCCCGATAACCCTTCAGCTTGCCTCTTTGTTGATTTTATTTCTCTCGCGTTTTCATCGTTTCGAACACTGCGCGAATAGTGCGATACGAGAATAACGTTGCGTAATAGGGGGGTTTATAAATATCTGTTCGCTTTTTTGTTATTCTTTTTCTCCGCTATTTCTCCTCGTGGGCGATGAAACGAGGCGCACGTCGATGTCGCTGGTAATCGGGACTTTAGGTGGTATGGGTCATTGTCTACGGGTATTTACGCGCTAACCTTTTGTTCTTCATCCTCTCTATCGAGGCTTCTGTTTGTTGTTTTGAATATCCCGACGAGGTAATACCTCGAGTTATTGGGACGCCTTGGGAACACCGTGCTAACAGTTTCACGTGTCGCCCGTGGTGGGTTTTTTTTATTCTATTTGCGGCATCGATTGGCTGGGTCGAGTCCGGCTTAGAATCGAGAGCGCTTAAACCGCGGTCGAGACTGTATTTACTTGGATGGTGTATGAGTACGTTCGAGTGTTTGGGGTGTTTTGAGAAGTGTTTGATGCGTATCGATAGTTTTTGGTCAAGCTTAAAGGCCTCATTATTTTATTTAAGTGGACTACGAGAAGGTTATTCATGTTATTTGATTTTTTTTTCATTTATCCACAAAAATCATATGTGTAAGTACAGGTTAACACTTAGTTCACGATTAAAGTCAGGTTTGGTACCTGTTTTATTAAGACTTACCTTGTTCTACGAGAATACATATTAAACCGTAAACAGTTTTTTTAAAGGAGTTTCCCAACCACACTCTGGATAGACTAAACAAGCAGATTATTTTGACTAAAATTGCCAATTTACTAAAAGTTTATTCATGAAACTCTGACTTAATATATTTTTTGTGGCACAATAAGGACTATACAGAGGAGTCGGAAAATCGCTAGTCTTGTGTACAAGAAATCAATAATTTGTACCCCGACTCCGCAAGGGGAGCAAGAACTAGGAATATGACCGTGGCGGTGTTAGGCGGCAGGGGACCGATTGGTCCAGATTTATAGACTATGGTCGACCTGCATGCTATTTACAAACTATGCAGAAATGTATAATTACGATTGTTGCAATACACATTGACATATTTAATTGTATCATACATAGAAACGTGCGAACACATTATAGAATCTAATATAACGTATTGCCGGCACAGGAAAGCGGGAAAAGAGTCAAATATCTTTTAAAATTGAAGAAATGTCCTTGAAGAAAAAACTTGGAAGAGTCCTTAGAAGAAGATAAAAGGAAATATGCACATTTACACATATGGTATTACTGTGAAGCATCATTGTCCCTCTCACTTATATACAATTGACATATCGTTTTATCAACATAATGTTTTGAATCTTTGTAACTGTAGTAATACAATGAGAGTGGCAACGAAAATTCGGGAGAAATTCTGGTAACACTGCAAGATAGCTGACGAAATTTGGTAATAGTACGATATTCAATGTTTCTCTCCCTGTTTGCTTCTAGGTCTCCCTGTGCGATGACTACAGCCTGCCAGTCGATTTTGTGAATAAAAGACGTCCCGCGAGTGCTGCAGCTGCAACATCCACGGTACAGTGGGCGCTACCGAGTCCCACCGTCGAGAACGTGAGTCTCAATTAGCTGATTCGAAGTTTAATAAATAAAGTTTAATAAATTACGCCATGGGAAAGTTCGACAATTTCTCGACAGAATCTTGGTTCAGAATGCATTGATCCACTCTACTACAATATATTGATCACTTTCATTTCTTAATCTAAATCATCAGCTTCTCCGCTTCCTCCTCTTACGAAAATTTTAGCCCGCTACAAGAGCTACGATTATGTAATTCCTTTTTGATGAAATAACATGTATGCACGTACGTCATATTCATTTATATTACGCACGTACGATATCTTCATTCAAACTTCGTGTCGCTGTGAAGATACGTATTCGAGCGATGTTTTAATATCGAGACGGGGCGCAGTTTGTGTCTGCAGGAATCTGTCGTTTATCCAGGACCCACGGTTCAATGAACGTGACGCTAAGCAAACGCACCGTCGTTCCACATTTACACGCTCGTCCGTAGCGATTGCGGCTCGTTTCAGCGGGAAAAGTTTATCAATTTTTTAGCCGTTGACGTGCAGTGAATCAAAAAGAACAAAGTGCCGCTATGCCAGAAAGGATTTATGGAGCGAGTTTGGGCGCTCTGCGAGACGCGGCGGTTTACACTTTTTTCTCCATGTTGCGATACACGCTCCTGTAAAAAGACAAAGGGAAAAATTGACGACGGATGCGAAACATTTGGGAATCATAGCAATTTCGGGACTGAAGGGAATTTGCAAGCACGACGATGGATGGGTAGCGATAGATCTCTCAACGTCTCCCTCTATACGATATTAATGTTACGTATGGAACTTGGTTCAATCGATTTAATAAAAATCTCGAAATATGAATATCACAGTGTCGAGATGCATTGTATTACCATAAAATTCAATCTTCCAAACATGATTGTCTTTTCTTTCAAAGGGCAACCATTTATTATACATTAACATTGTTACATTCAGATCAATCAATATCACATTCTTTATAAGCCAAATAAAAACCGTATTGGACAGAAGCAGAGACAAAGGATAAAGGAACGACTAAACTTGACAAGGAAATAAAGACAAAGAAAGGCACAAGAATCACTGTTATAAGGACAGATTAATGTCGTTTTTTAAAGCAGGGTGATCGTAGACTATTATAATTTAATTCTCCAGCTGGCCTCTTGAATTTTTAAAGTTCGGTCGATCAAGTCGACGTTATCGTGTGGGAACAAATTATTTTGGCCACTGGTGCGTGGTTCAATAATTAAAGAGTTAAGGAATAATAAAGAATATTAAAATAATCCCGGTCCAGTTACCCTAGCGTTCAATTTTTTTTGCACGTCGTTTTTCTCTTATTTGGTTTATTCACCACCTTAATTTTCTCAATTCCAAAATATGCATTTCAATGTTAATTATTAGTAGTTAACATTGATTAATGAATTAATGTTAATTATTATAAGTTCATTATTTATAGTAGTATGATATCGACAGATAACTTTTATAAGATCCGTCGTGATCAATATGGAAAATACAAATATACAAAATTCAAGAAATATGGCAGAGAATCCTAAGTATTATATCCTCCACTTTTCACTTCAAGTTGTTGACGTTCCGTAGCAAGAAAAATGGAAAAAGCAGTACATGCTCAATTTTCACGATAAAGTTTGGCATGAAAAACGATACCGGCTCTCTAGTAAATCACCGTGAAACTTTTTCATAACATAGGATATTTATTCACGCCACTACCTGGAATGGACATTAATCCATTCAGTATTGCTGGTACATCGAACGGCAAATATGACATATTCCTATTACGAACCACGAGTATCGTGGTTTTTACTTTTACACATGCATGCAATTTACTTGTTTATCTACTCTCAAAGAAGTAACGTCGTTTAGATAATTATAGATATTTAAAATCGAATTAGCAATACAAATACATAGCAATCACATAAGTTAGGCTGAGAATTGATTAAGGAGCGTAGACTTTCGACTTTAATACGCGAGAACCGACTGACACGCATGGAGGAGTGGTACAGGGATGAGAGAGATAGATGATGGCAGACTAATAACAGATGGAAGCCTGGGATATACATTGTAAGAAACTTTTTGCTTTTTTTTCTTTCAATATAATACATAGTATATTAATTACAAAGTAATCCTAGTCTAATTTACATTCACTCTCGTATATTTTCTCCACACTCAATCTTTTTCTCTTAGTCTCTTACTTTAACTCTCCCTTTTGTTTTCTATTATAAAAGTATTCCCTTTCGCTTTCTATTTCCGAAAGTTCACTGTCACTTATCGATTCTTATTGCCCTTACAATCCTGACTTTTTACCTTCGGTACTTCATTAACATTCCTTCGACCAGGCATTCCTTTCCCACAAGCATTGCTCCAAACAATATATTAATCAATTAAAATTACCTACATTATTGCCTTCGAGCGTATGGAAATCCGCATTTGCGGATATCATTAATAACACCTCGGACTTAGGCCACTATTACAGTAATGTTTTTAATTATCGAACTGACCGCGAAAATTGATGTACCTACAATTATCGTATCGCCTGAATACGCTTCATTACAAAATGTTACTTACGATAACTAACTTAATACTGCACACATTGCTATAGTCTGTGAAAAACAATTGACAAACGGAGATAGGTCACTTTAAAAATAAACAGCTCACATATACAAACGCAGCATTCCACAGTTTCTTAAGTATTGCAGACGTAATTTCGCGAAGACGCGATCGGTGAACGATTTTTGGGCTTCCGATTTCCACCGATTCGTTCCATCCGTTAACGTCCGTATTGATATTTTCGTCGGCGCGAACGCCCGTGGAATCGGCCGAAGGGAGAAATATAATTACGGTGGTGACAAAATACCCCCCGGGCGCGCGGAGGGTAGAAACGGCCGACGAGCGGAAGGGCGAGAAGGGCGAGGGCGAGGGAGGCGCGCCCGGTGACTTCCGGCGCTGCTTATAATTGCTCCAGCACTCAGTTTCTTGCGCCTGGGGTTGCCTCGAGCGCAATGCCTAAATGCTCCTCCTGCAACTGAAATACACCCCGTCGCGGCCGCCCTCCGCGCTGCCCTCCAAACTACGCTCGAAACGTCACATTTCGCGGAGTATTTAAACGGAGTGCAGCGTTGCCCTCGAAGGACTTTATCACGCTGCGGCCTGGAGCGGAGAAATTTCGAGGGACAAACTTTCCATGTCGCACTGCGCGATCGGACAGGCGATATTAACAGAGCTCCTGGTTCGCCTAGAAATGCAGTGGAATTCGGTTATTATAATCACGAGTAATGTTATATATCGGATATCGTTATCGTAAGTAGTCGGTGTAGAAATGCTTTATATAAAACAGGTTGAAAATAATTCGCTTTTTTATAGTCCAATCGCGATTATTGTTATCGGGACAAAACGAAAATTGAGTACTTTTATACGTCTTGATATAGATTTTGCGACACATTGTTTTGTAATAGTTCTGCAAGATTTTGATATTTATAGCGAGTTTTTAGATATTCGATTCGTGATAATGGCTCTTTTACATTGACGAATTTGTCGTGTCTAAAAATATATTGTTGTATTTTTTCCACGGATCCTATAGTTATGATTTGCAAACTGAAATTGATATTTAATTGCTATTGAAGAGTATATATAAGTATCAGGTATCGTGTTTAATCGACAATGTTATTCAAGCCAGTTACTTCCTGGCAAAGATACCATCGTTTTGAATAGCAGCGTAACCAGTGTACCAATAGATCGTAACGAGTGTAGGAAAGAAAAATGATACTCTTTATACGCAAAATAAATCTCTGTCGCTTAGAATATTAATGGCGGCAAAAGTGACACGGTAACTAGACGAGGAAAATCGTGGCCGTCCAGAATCGTGACTCATGGAATAATGATTATCGTAAAGCGATGGTAAAATTACTCGTTATAAATTTTCAAGCGATATCATCGCTCGATTAAAGCACAAACGTTTCGCGTGTAAACATCGATACTTCGCAGGCGCTTATAACCCCGAGAATACTTTGGTCGAAATTAAAATTCCGAACCTCAGTTATACTCTTGCAGTAATATTCCAATCACCGCTCCCGCAGCTTGGATTATCCTAAAAATTAGATTTGCCCCAATTCCAGCTTTCCCTCTGCAAAATCCGAACGCTCGCCGACTTATATCACCAGCGCGAGCGCGGAAACAAAGCTCCGACTTTGACCCATATTTCCAGCAGCGTCGTCAAATCGCTTTGCGCGAAACGTTCATTCGACGATCCACGATCTTTTCAACGCCAAGTTCGCAGCGCCGTAAACCGCTGGTACAATTCATCCTCGGTTATCGCGCGCCATTGATAACTCAGGCAGTCCTGCCAGCCATAAAGATGATGGAGGGAGACTGCGCAAGAAAGTCGTGTGACGTGGGACAAAGAGAGAGAGAGAGAGAGAGAGACAGAGAGAAAGAGAGACGGAAAGAGAAAGGGAGGGAGTGAGAGAGGGGGTGGGTAGAGTGAGATCGATCGATCGATTCTTTATTATCTTTCGCAGCTATTTTGGTTACGTAATATGTTTACATTACTCATTATCCTTATTTACATTACAGTACATACAATAAACTCTTGTCACATACGCTTAAATAATATCTAAACTTTCACACCGCTTAAATTTGTCCGGCAATGCATTGTACGTTATTACTCCTTCGAAGAATAAACTTCTTTGCGCGCTTTTTGTTCTACGAAAGTCTACCGCAATGTTTCCAGCTTATCTTGTTTATCCCCTGGTTCTATGTTCTACTATATTAAGTTTATCGTTCAATCGCTTTGCCATCATATTGGTTAGGGACATGAATATAAATGTACTGACGTTGTAGTATATTTATAGTCTCTGCCTTATGGACAGAAACTGCAGCTCTTGTAGCGTACGCTTGATTTTCGTGTATCCGTCACATTGCAATATGACTCTCATCACTTTGTTTAACGCTTTTTCTAACCTACTTAACCGTGTTTCTCCCATATCGACTAACAATATCGCACAATACTCGAAATACGCTGCTTCGATTGTCTTATATATAACACATCCAGTGTATGTCGATATATAATTTCCTATTCCATTTGGAAAACTTATTTTCCCTTCCCATTTTCTTTAACATATAGCCATTGTGATCGTTAAATGAGAGAGACAAAGAGCGAGAGAGAGAGCGAGAGAGAGAGAGAGAAGAGATGGCACCCGAGAGAGAGGAACAAAAGTTTCCTTCGCCTCGTTGTCACCGTCGTCCCGCGGAAGGGGCGAGGGAAGGCCACTTGACTCGAGAGGGTGAATCGTTATGACTCCCCCTCGTAAGCCCTACTTAATACTTTGGCGCTTTATTTTATGCGTGAGGTAGGCCGCGGCTGCAGCCCGCATTTATCACCTCGACAAAGAACTTTGGCGGGGAGGTGGTGCGTTGTATTCGTAGGCTAAGGCACCATCTCTCTCTCTCTCTCTCTCTCTCCCTCGCCGTCTCGCCTCTTCACAGTCGCGATGGCGAAGAGGAAATTCGAAGCGCGAGCAGGATTCCAGCGAAGGCGTCTCTCCTCCTCGCGAGGAGATTTATAGCGGCACGCGACCACGTCGCCGTTCTTTTTACCGAAACGCTTTCGCGCCCGCCGACAAAGCCTGAATCATTTATTCGCCAAGGGTGATGAGCGATACGCCGAAAAGGAGGTTCTTTCACGAGCTCGCTTGCCCCCTCGACTATCGAAGCTCGAGCGCAGAATTCTTATTCGTTTCTTCGTTCGATGTTTCGCATCAGCTCCTATGGTGGTTTTTTTTTTTACATGGGAATAGTAGAAGTGGGTGCGAAACCGCAGGTTTTGCGGTGCACTTACTGGTATAGTATATAGAAAGTGTATGGATGGGTTTGAAGTCATGAGCATTTATTCGTTCGTTTAAATATTGATATAATATTGATAACCGTATGAATTATTTCGTTGCAGGTTTTGGTTCATTATTTGTATGATGCCAATTTAATGTTGATTGTTATTAATGAAGCTGCTATTGCTCGTATCGTGGTATATTAAGGCTTTTAAGCGATACGCGGATTGGAGTTGAAAGCGCGAAATGTTCTATGACCAGCGCGTAATTCGCTAAGCACACTCGACCAACGAGAAAAAGTTTAAATCGTTGTTCTCGCTTGTGATATTTAAATAGCTGTTACGTTAATGATAGCGTTGGCAATATGTGTGTATTTTTATCTCAAAAGAGCTAGTTTTGCAACAAATGCTATTATGTATGAAGTTATTTTTATCGTTAATGTATAGTATATTGAGAACCCACGGCAATCATATCAAAGTTTTAATTCAATTTAACAAGGATAACATTTTCTTTTTAAACTGTAAGGTTTTGCCAACACATGAAAATATTAAGCTGAACTCGAAACTCGTGGTGTGCATATTGCATAGGAGAATTCTGAGATAAGCGAATGGATTTTTATGCCATTGTTACCCTTTAAAAAAGGTACGTTTGCAGTTTCTGCTGAATTTGCATAAACCCGTGAAAAGCCATAGCTTTAATATTAAGCCCCTCCTGTATTGTATCTGTTCGTACAGAAGTTAAATTGTGCGCGACTAAATAGATACACATCTTCTTCTCTAAGCACATGGTGCTATATCGAGACCTGCACTTTAACCTTTCATGGCTGTAACGAGCCGACAGTACTTAACGAAAGTGCGACATTATGCGAAAACACGAAACTGTGCAAGGTCAAAGAAGTTGTGTACCTCACCCTCAAGTCGCATAATATATCGGCAGTGTGTGTAAAAATGATATAAATACACCTAATTCTGTTTTTACACGATAGATACGTTCTCAAAGAACGCGTGCAAAAAAATTTGTGTAAAAAAATATCTCCAATGTCGGAATTATAAAAGTAAAAGGAAAGCAAAATTTTCTTCTTAGGATTTGGGTTGATCGTATTAAATCAAAATAAGTCGTGTAAAAAGAGAATTCAATTTTTTTTCCTAATTCGTGTTAAACCAAAATCGTGTAAAAGAAGTTTGGGTAAAGATAGAATTGGGTGTAGTAAATATTTTCATTGTTATGAAAAGGTAATGTAAAGGTAATTTGCACACAATGCTTTGTTTGCCATTTATTTATAGTCGGGTGTTTGTTACGAAATTTCTTTTACATAGAAAAAACTGTATCGGGTAACAATTTGGTATAATATATGTTGTGCGTAGAATTGCTTCCAGTCGTCCTTTGTATAATATAATTTTACCGAATAATCGTGGTCATCTGAGTAAAAAGAATTTGGGTACTTTCTCTTTAGGAGTTAGATTGAGGGGGTATCTTTGATTGGTGAAACCTTATCCGATTTTTCTTTATGTCAGTGAATTGAACCGAATTCTACAAAGGTGGTAATTAACTCCAGATAGTTTAAGTTGGAATTCGCTCTGTCGTTTAAAACTTAAGAATAAATCAGCTCTGGGGAATCACTAATTCAGAATCCCTTTCAATGCTTCTGCACCGGAAATGAAGGTGATCGATTTTCCTGGCACAGCTGGGAATTCCTCTTGCATCTTTGTACTTAGTACCCTATTTAAAACCAATGATTACTTATACATCATTTCTCCTATGTAAATTATTGGATATTATCCTCTTTATCGTGATTACTTTTCCTCTTTAATTATGCAGCAAAGCACACTTAAAAATTTTACAATAATTACGAGTACACATCTCGATGCCAATAGATATGCTTGTACGTTTAGCATTCGAAATTAAGATATATATTGTAAATATAGCAAGAATGGGCACTTCGTTAAGCAAATTTTTGATTGCAATTTATGCCATAACCACGGTTGTAGTCAATGACGCGTTTCTTCTTTAAAAGTAATATAATCCATTAGATGCACTTAATTAAGTTTCAAGTGAAATTACACGGCACGTAGGCTATGGAAAAATTCTTTTTTTTGCAATATGCTTTCCACCGCGATATCAAATGATCGACAAGCTTCAGCAACGTTTCATAAAGTGATGGACATTACGCAGTCATCCTCGTAAATACAGTAAAGTCAGGCTATCGCGTTGGCTAATAATCGCCACGAGTTATAATACAGTGGCCGATTAATCGGATTAAAGTCTCCGATAAATCGATAGGATTACTGGCCATGCGTTAGTAGAGCCACCCGCTATGATCAAGGATGAGTGGAATTGGTGCTATTTGAAATCCGGTAAGAGCCGGCAGGCTGATAAATTAGTCTGCAAAAAGGATAAGCAATTTTTGCGTATTGCATATATTAGTACCTTTTATAAAAATGATATCTTGTAATCATATTGGTTATTTTGATAAAAGTGTCTAATTTATTTTCAAAATTATAATAATTGAGTAGTTTAGTAGCTATTACTTACTGTAAAATTAAAGATAGAATTATCTATGTACAAGACCAGATGAGTTATTTGGTATAAATGTAATAACGAATAAAGTTTAATTAGGATTTAACGGTGGTATTTAATATAGTTTGTCATTTATTTTTACGTTTATGTTTATGACAATTTTCGTATGCTCTTATAGATGGTTAAGCCGGTATGCATACATATATACATACATTTAATATTACGCCATATAGATATGTTTATTTGCAAAATTTCATGACCACCATTAAAATGTATGTTACTTCAGATTATTATAAATATTTTCAAAAGTAAGGTAGAAAACGTTCCAATTTATTGCTTCATTTCCTCTCATCCAATTACCCGTGTTCACGAACCTAATTATTTACGGTGAACTTTCGCATTTTTCAAGTGTACAGAATGCCCATATTGATTTATACACGTGACCCGCATTAAGGGTAATTCTCTTTGTAGGGAAATTAATCGTGGATATTGACAGAGCTCAATATTTCATTTTGGCGAAGTATTTCAGACAGACGAGATTTGCACAGCCTCCAAGGTAATACGACGTGTTGGTCGTCGTTTCACGTATATCCACACGTTTAATGAGGTTGATGTCGAAATGGGGACACCAATTTTCAGGAAAATTCGAACGTTTGCGCTCCCAATGTTATCGAATGGCAATTCGATATTTCGCCAACGCGGCATATCGGTTTGCGTAATCGTTTTTCCGTATCCACCAACCAGGAATTCCGATCGATTCCTATCCGCTAAGTCGGATCCGTCTCCTTCGTATCAAATTTTCAACGGCCCATCGACTCCCTTCCGTTCACCAGCTCCTCCTCCATGGATAACCGGAAAATTATTCACCCACTAATCCTACATGCTAAATTACGAATAAACAGACTTATGATTCGGTGCCTTGATTTTACATGCTAAGCCTGCGTTTGAAATTCAAGATTTTCGGTGCTTAGTGCAAAATCAGGCTTTGGAATGGTTAGACAAATTTCAGCTGGTATTTATAATTCATTTATCATACGCTTGCCTAAAAAGTGTTTGAATCTCTTTCAATTTTCTGATATAGAACTTGATATGGTTGGTATTTCTGCGTAATACATTATTCAGAAATATTAACGATATAAAATTTGTTACTTACATTAAAAAATCAAAGATGAAAATTTAATTGGGGATTAAGCACCCTTAATTGTGTACAGGAATAAGTAAGTTCGTGGATAAATCAGTTTCACGCATTCTTATTAAATCGTTCTATGCAATGTTCTTATGGCGGAAATCATAAGACGAAAGTAAGTTCAAGATTACAGCTATAAGTAAATTGCGACGATCAGTATATATCCATAATTAGATAAGAAAAGAAATAAGTATATTCATCGTCATTCAATACTTCTTTAATGCATTTGATTCAATGTCGGTTTTTTAAAAATTATTTTAAGGAGCTGACTTTATACCGAACATTATTTAACGACATTTCCTACTTAATGACTTGACATTCTCCCTGACCTCATAACTGAAATCAGTGACCGCTAAATCCCCAGTTGCTCAACTTGGTTTTATTTTCCAACAAATTCCAGTTTTATTCCTTTCTCTTAAATATACATAGACTTATGAACCATTATCTTCATAACGCGTTTTGTTTTATGTTTTCATTTATAAATACTAATGCTATATTTTTTGCTTATTTTATTTTGGTATTCTCCCTCAATTCCTCTTCTTATCTTCTTACAAGGAGCAATCCGTGCCTTCTTCCCTTGCCCTTATATAATATATAAACCCATTCTCCCATTCACTCACTCCAGCCGATATACAAAATTCCAAACACTGTGGAATTACTAAAAGATATTTTTCCCAACATCACTATGCTAATTCCCATGCAACTCAACTGGCGCCTTCGTATTTTCACATTATCAAGATTCTCAGGCACCGTGCGTCGTAGATCCGAGCCGCCCGTCCGTCATCCGATTTGCAACAGCCGATCGACTCGTTTCCTCTTCCGCGCGCAGCCACCGCCTTCTTCCGTCTGGAAGCCACCCCCGTAATTTCCGTATAAACATCCACGAATTTATCTGTTCCACGGGTGGGGCAGCGAGGTGGTCGGAGGCAATCGGCTCCGTCTTCGAAACAGCCCCCGGGGGCACGGCGCTCAACTTTGGCAGGAGAATTCCAATTTTGGCCTCTTTCAATTTAAGGCTACTTGTCTTCCCGCCCGTTCCTTGGCCCCAACCCGCGCGACTCCGATTCGTCTTTCCTTTTCTCCGCGGCTCTCCCCGATACAGACGGCAGCAGGTTCCTCGCCATTGATCGGACGTCTCCTTCGAGGAGTCGCTTCCTTCTACCTCGTTCTCCTACGTACATTCTGCTCCTTGCCCGAGGACATCGTTATCGCTTTCATTGTTGTTATTATCATCAATGTCGGCCAGGATTCGCCCTCCTCGCGAAACCAAAGAGGGGGGTACGGCTTTGGTAAGAAATACAAGGAGACCCTTCCACCACTCGTATTCCTTGGCCGATTGCTTTCCATCGGCTCTGCCATCTTTTGTCAACTCCTTATTGGTCGGTTCAAACTTACTGCTCGTGGAAGTCCTGGGGTTTAATGAACGAGGTGAGTTGTAATGTATGTAACCGAAGTAAGTGCGGACTGGATGTTAATTTTTTGTTTATCTCGAAGCGGCCTGTATTTATGATGGTATTTCATCTTTGGCATGCGGAAGTCTGTATTATATTTCCATGTCAGGTGTATCGTGAGAAGGTTTTTGTTTGATTTCGCTTTTTGTTGTGTCTTAGGAGAGACGATGGAGTATTCAATTTTATTTTTTGCTCATTGTAGGGTAACTTGACTTTTTTTTACCAACTTGTTGCAAAAAATCTACAGTGTAAAAATTATATTGTACCGGTTAAATTTACATGTATGTAACTAAAGTGCATTTTTTAACATTGTTCCTCATATTTGTCGGTAAACACAATGATATAGCAGGGCGTGAATTTTTCTGAAGTAACGCAAGTAACGTTTATTCGAAGAATGCTCGTCTCTAGAATGCTAGCGGTGCATCTATTTGTATGCCTCGTTGTGTTTCCAAGAACGTCATGCGCCGCAATGTTGCGCAAAGCGCGTGGTTTTTTTAAATGCACGTCATGATATTTTCGCAGTCGGTGTCAGGAACTTGTTTAAGGAAGTCACTCTTTATCAGCTAAAAAAAATGCACTATTCCACTTATACACATGGGCCAATTACATTGTATAAATGCAGGGCCGTAGTCAGGGGTGGGGTGGCCCTGGGTCATAAACCCTTCGAAATATAAAAAATGATGAAATAAAAATACAACATATATACAAATGTGTTAATGTAATTTGTATCTGGCTACGTTCTGTCCACTTATGAAATAATAATATATATGAAAATTCTTTACCGATTCAAATTTATCACAGTAGTAAACTCTCTAAACGTATGAAACGTGCTTCGAGGCCAGGCTTTTGCTCTGTTTCCTTCAAAAGGAATTTAGATCATCTCCGGTTCTCAGTCGTAAGACACCACCATTCCTTCCAGAGGAACTTCTACGATCGCTCTTGGATAATTACGCTTCCTCACGTATACGCTCGATTCATTATTCCGCTTGTACCACTCGGATCCTCTCGTCGCGCGGAGGGAAAAGAATCGTTGCGCGGTTGTTTTCTCTCGAAATAATGATCATTTAGGGGAAGGATGAGAGCGTTTACCCTCGAAACGTGGCCAAGGCATTACCGCAATTGGCCGCGTTCAGGGCCAGGAAACTGCCCCGAGGTAACGTGCCGCGTGCGCTCCGTTGAAGAAGCTACGGCAACAACCCTTCCCGATGGCGCCTACCCCGTGGGACGTTCCTGGCTGGCCGATACTCTGCACGCTGAGACGCCCACGGGAACCGCGCCTTGCCAAATTAGCGCCGTTACGGCTGCACGAGCCAATAGTCTGCCCGACTTTTTCTCATTTCGCGAGGATCTTGCTCTTAAAATCGCGCGATGCTGGCCCACTCTGTCGTTCTTCTCGTCTACAGCGTTTTTTTGGCTGGTAATGCGAATAATGGTGTACAGTGAAGTGCCTTGGCCTGGGGAGTTGTACTGAAGTAATAATAAGAGTGGTGCTTTGCATTTTTCCTTAAATTAGTTCTAGAATTTATAATATGCGAAATCAGGTGTACAGGTTTAAAAGGGGAATAGGTGTCGAAATAAAAGATCTATTGTTCAAGGCAAGGTGTTAATACTTCGTGATCGTAGGCGTATTTTCAGATATAAGGATATATAAATAATACCCGTAAAGAAATCGATGAATTACTTTATTACCGCCAAACGTATTTATCGTACATGGTACAAATTACAGTTAAGTTCTATTGGAAACCTTATACCGTCTCGATACACATTGATGTGGCGTGGAAAAACACACCATTAACCGTGTCAATATTTACTCTGGCATGTTATTCTATATAATCGGCGATAATGTAAATATTTTCTAATATATACTATATCCTAACTATTGGTTTTTTTTTTTATAACGCGTGGTGTTTTTTCCTACTTCTCTAATCAATGTCTGAATGATTATAGGATATATGCCGTGTAAGCATAAATATGGTGGTACATTTGTACGCTCGTATCGTAACTCGATTTTTCGCAGGATTGTCATAAAGCTACACATAATGGCGCACAGACGCGATTCTCTTAAATCGGAGCGGAAGGAAACAATTTCTGTTCTGTTTTCAGGCGGAAGTCGAAGTTGTGGAACAATATAGCGACCCGAGGGACAGTAAGAGTAAAGCGTATGTCGAGCCGGGAGCGGAGTCGTCTCTGCCGACGATTTACAGCAAAGTAAATCGCAACTACTGTCGGCCTTATACGGGTGAGTGCCGCATAGCTTTAAACAGACGTATGGCTCATCGTAAAATGTTTTTACTGCTTGAAATTTTTATATTACGATAATGCTACTTGCAAGCGACCCCTGGAAGCTTTAGTTTTCTGTACTTATGCGTTACACGTGAATGACTAACTTTGTAATAATTTAGATGTAATATTCCACAAAATAGTTTCATCGAACATTTGAGACTTAGGTATTTTTTTTAGAAGAGAGTTAGATTTTTCTAAGTGAAAATTGTCAAATATATATATAATTTGATCGGTTTACTTCCTATTTGGATTATTCACATGTTGTATCATTTATATTTCTCATAAAATATTCAAGGTAATTATTCTGTTGAACACGAGTATATGAATGAATAAAAATTTCTGACTGTTTTTTAATTCGACACTCTATGATATTGTTATTGAAACTATCTTCTTTCTTGACTCGTATGTTATTTATGGACTCGCGAATATCTAATACGTTTTGATTAAATGCTTAACTAAGCAAAATCGATTGCTCGGTGAGTAAACCACTACGATGTAATATTAAATGAACGTTAGCTGGTGCCGTAAATCAGAGATTAGCCTGGGTTCTGGATGATAGCCACCGAGCTTTTCCTACTGCCCTTATCGATTATCCGGTACTCTCCGTTTAAAAGTCCCAGCCAGCTCTCTGACTGAAGCCTCCTTTTCTTCTTACACGCATTAATACTTTTTGCAATCTATCACAGTTTCTATGCATAGCAAGAAACGAAGCATCACGATTATGAGAACTCGAATAATTTCACAAAAACTTGTATGCAGGACACATCAAAATGATAGCTCTTTGCATATAAAATAAAGCTCAAAGTGACTATATGCCTTAAATAAAATTGTATTTTGTGGAAGCAGAAGTGCTGAGAGTTAGAATTATGATGCGTGAAACGGATCTTAATCATACCAACCCAATATGTTGTATGGCGAAATATAATTTATGCTTAAAAATATGAATCACGAATAATCGTGTTTTGAATCTCTAACGTATATTACACATGCAAACGATAGATTTTCGTGGCATAGAAACAAATGTTCATCACCCTAGTGGTTTCTAAGCTTTCTTTACGGACGCAGACGTGCAAAGTATTGGCCTTTAGCGATTTTTGTTTTTATTTGGTTACAATACCGTAGTTAGAGTCACTGACATAAATATCGAATCGTATATAGTTAACGCGAGTTTTTCGCACTAAGCCACTAATTAATGTTGCGAGCCTCTAGCATTACGGCCGATACTACGATGTACGAATTATCGAGGTAACAACTCAGTTAACGCCGGGTAAGAGAGGGAGAAGAGCCCCTCGATAATTGAACGGTGCACACAGGTTAGTCGGGAATATCCCCGGATAAATTGAACGTGGTGAAAGGGTAGGATTCCTTGCTCCACAAAATGGTGCAAAAAGTTCCTAGCACGCTTCGCAATAAAATGCCATAACTCCTGTTACATATCGAAAGCTTTGTGAACGTAAAGAAAATAAGCCGCTGTATGAACAGATATTCTGATCATTTTCATTGCGCGCATAACACTTTAATAATCATTTTATAAAGAAAAATGTCTTTGCTTATTTTGATGGATAGCCCAATAACGGTAGTTTGAAAGAGGGACGATTTTTGCAGCAGATGAGTATTCAGTACAGATTTTTGCATATCGTTTAATTTTCATGAAATTAGAACTTCTCCAGCTATACTATAAATCGCGGCCTTGTTCAAATATTCGGATTATAAGACACCTTGTACTTTAATTATGCAGTATAATGGTGTCGGTAAAAATATGGTTTATTAAATAGGTTAAATATATACAGAGACTATTGAAACCGTTGTTGACAGATGAGACTTGAGGTGTGGTATAAAACTGATCGTCGTACTTCTTAGCCCTCCACTAAATTCCCCAACACTGTTTGCAAAGATCAACACCTTCATAAAACTTCTCTCTAAAAAATCGAGCAAAAACTCTCTAAAACCTTCTCTCAACTAAACTGCTAAACTGCTCACATTCGAATATTCTTGCAATGCCCTAGACAGTGGCCAAGTCACGCATCTTCCCATACCAGACACACATGACTTTCATACTTTCGAGGACATATACTCGAAATTCCTACGCGCCTCGTGTACAATCTCTTACGCCTCTAAGGCTGTCTTATTCTTATGATAGATTATTTCTATACCCTTTTCATATTCTATACTCATTCCCTGTGATAGATTATCCTACGCTCTGCGCGCGGAAAATCCCTGTGCCGTGCAAACATCCTGAGAACCTTTCAAAATTCTCGCGCACCACAATTGTAAAGCGACGAACGTCCTCTGAAACCTCGAAAGATTTTTCGCGAAAATGATACACTCTCGCAGGTCCATCGGTAACCTTCCATCATCGCTGGCGGCACATTAACCTGACCGCCCTCCGTGACGTTAATTACGCTTATCGCCTCTCCCAAATTACCGTCATCTTCGGCAAACATCGTTTATCCCGAAACCCTCCGCTCCCTTATTTACACATTGTCCGATTTCGAGGGATCACGTTCCAACGGACCAAACTTTCGTACATGCCATCCTCGATACACCGAAGGCTCTTCTCCGCTTATCACCATCTTCCACGGAGTATCGCCTCATAAATTAGGGCGCTTGTTAACTCGGATGCCGGTAAAAAGGGTTCCGGTCGGAGTATAGCCGTTGTCGCGGCAGAATTTCCGGAGTTCCGGATTGTAATTAACACCCATAGTTATCTCGTCGGTGCCGCGTAACCGAGCCGCAACCCTGCTCATCCAACTCTCCTCCTCTCTCTCTCCCTCTCGCCCTCTCTCTCTCTTTCTCCCTGGCCGCGTCACCTAATGTTTCAACACTCCGGCATGCAGATTGCCGAGTAACACTGATCCCGAGTAAACACCGACGGAATTTGCATCCTTACCATATTCATGGGCTTTTAATTCGTGGTCCGTCGCGGATATTCCGGGGATCAGAGCGGCGCAAAGACCTGAGCAAACGTACGGAGGTAAACGTTTGCCGTGCCGCCGGGATCGCGGGTCCTTTGAGATGACTTCTTGTGCCGAACCGTCGAATATTCCGTCCAAAAAGGACGATATTTGCTCCCTGCGATCGCAGGGTACTATGGACGCTTCGTTCGCTTTGTGCGAGACGTGGATCACGAATGGAAGGACGAGGAAGTGCCGCGAATGCCGGTCAACTAAGGAGGTTGGTGCGGATACGAGGATGGAGGCCCTTTGAGTCTTGCTTGTTCGGGATCGACATTGGTCTGTTTTCTATTGCACGTCGAAGAATGGGATTGCGAAGGTTTAAGGGGCACCTTCTTGAATCTTTATCATTTTGAGTCTGGTACATCGAAACTCCGTCGAAACTGTTTCTTATGATTTCGAACTTCCTCGAGCCTTGACGCGTCTATTCCTTCGGCACACGCGTAATTAATGTACACGCAGACGTATACTCATCGCTCTTAGACTTATTTTGTATATTCTATACATTAGGCACGCCTAACTTATATTGTATATTTTGTTTTAAAAGAGAAATATTCCTAGGAGTTACGCTATTAGGTGTACAATTTTGTATCCGCCGTTTTCTTATAGACGGCTTTAGCGGTAAGTAATAGTTTTCGATGTCCCAACGATGGAAAAACGCAGTACCCAATGACGGACAACGCTTCTAAACACAGACGTATGCTCTTTCAACAATAAAACCTCGAATTCCGTAAAGAAAACCGGTAGAAACAAAATTCTACACCCAGCAACACGCATTTACGTAAAGTAATCAGTACGTTTCGGTAAGGATGTTTACAAGTGCATTGCCTTACGCGGAGGCCAGCGCGAGCCTTTATCGGATCCTGCACACGGAGTCCATCGACTATAATCCTCCACAGACGCGTGCAGTAAATCGGGATGGGCGGAGGAAGCGCTGATAAAATCCTAAAGGTCGTTTCGAGCGAGGAACCTCGCCGCGCATTACCGTCGATATTGCGCGGGAAAGGGTCCGCTTTATCCGGCGGTCGTTCGCTAAAAATATTACGAAATTAAGGGCGGAGCTTCGATCGCGACGGAGGTGCGTCCTTCCTCTCGGACGAATTGAATCGCCAGTTACGTCGACGTTAGGGAGAGAATAAGAGAGGAACGCAGGGGGTGGCTCGATGGAATTTTCAGACTGGCCGCTTTATAAAAGGGTACCGGTGACACTGAAAGCTCCGGACGGTCCTTCCTCCGGCCATTTCCGGCCGCGGGGTGCCCAATGC
This sequence comes from Ampulex compressa, assembly GCA_038496175.1. NCBI lineage: Eukaryota > Metazoa > Arthropoda > Insecta > Hymenoptera > Ampulicidae > Ampulex > Ampulex compressa. Next base: position 76,277 of record JBCFXI010000412.1, on the reverse strand, counting down.
TCCGGCAATGTCCACCGCGTTCGGTTCGTCCGGTCGAACTTTTCGGTCCGACGGTGTGCGCCTGACGTTGCCTGGGCCGTGCGGCGGTCTCGTTCCATAATATGTCGTGTGATATTTAATTAAACTCCGCCTGTAACCTCTGGCTGGCCCACCGCCACCAGCATCATCTCCTCCCTCCTGCAGCTCTCGCACAGTCTGTAAAGTTTCGAGGGGCTTTCCATCCTGTGCCCCTCCGTCCTACCGGACTTATTAACCGTTTCAACAGGGCCCCTTGACACGGGATTTTTCTTGCCTCCTTCTCGAGTGTGCTTTAGCATCCGAAGTAATTAAAAATCAGCCGATTAAACGTAATGAAGTGGAACAGAGTGGAGAACACCCCGCGAGCATCGGCGGCGTTTTCTCATTAAAGCTGGGTCAGTTGCCAGGAGCAATTTTCTCGGGTATTTCTTTCGGCTTGGTTTGTCGGTCCTTCGTATTTCGGCGAAGGCTGCCGCTGATTGCGAGCCTTTATGTCTTCGGATCTTTGGCATACCTTGCTAGGACGTTTGGTGGGTGAGCATTGAGAGTTTGGAAGGAAGATCCTAGATGGTTCTTATCCCGACATCTTTCTCGTTTCAAGGTCCATGTATTTGGTTGTTCGGGTGCGTATTCTGGGTGAAATACTCTGAGGTTTGTGCGTGTATGAATATTCGTGTTATATGAGAAATTAAATTTTGATTTAAGGACGTGATTCTTAAATGAGGTGAGAAACTTGGGAAACGATTTTTATTTATCTCTTGTGCAAGCAAACCAGTCTCTATCCGTTACTGTATTTTGTTAATGTCAGTCGTAATCGCGGTTATATGTTACGAAAAAGAACGATTGTTATTTGAGCTACGCGTAAAGCTTTGAAAGCTGTGGCTTCTGCGAGCATCCCATGATTTACCTTTAGCTCACCGATACTCAGGAAGCCAAGCGCGCAGTTTGTCGTTGGTAGTCGAGCAAATAGCGGGGCGGCAGTTTTCTTATTCCTGTTCGTACGAATTCCGTTCGAAAGTTTCGAGGATCTTTCCGCGGCTCCGATCTTTTGAAAACCCTCGAAATTGCTACGAGAGGAGAATTCCAGGGAGATTTCCAGGAGTACGTTTCCCAAACTGCCGCGAACTCTCTCGTGACCGAAGAAAAGTACCCCGTGGAATCATGATTCAGCCGTCGTATTCGAGTTTGAATGTATAGTGCCTCCGTAAACCCGATTATCACGCGTACACCCTGTGCCATATAAATGACCCTTTTCTGTTGAAATAATTTGTCATCGTTATCTCACGTCTGCCGTACTATTCATTTTATCTTTCGGACCGCAACTTCGCGAAAGTGTCAAGCGGAACGATATTATTAATGACAATGATTACACAACCAGCTCATTAGTAGAAACAGCTGCGCCAATAACGATGTTTCTTTTTCACGTTTGGCAAAGATTTGCACAGGACGCGTTGCATATATCGGAACTTTGGATCAATTTGTCGAAGACTATACGCCTCCCTTTCAAGTATTTCGTGTAATCTAAGCGAAATGGGTTATACTATACCTAATTGAGATGCGGAAGGGTAGGCAGCCCATATTGCATGCCGTTGATAAGATATGTACACAGTGCCTGTTCTGAATAGAAGGGGTGGAGAAGAAATTGCTTGGATATTCAGCGTGGCTGTTAATTAATAAAAAATAAAATTTGTAAAAGCATGGTTGTAAAATTAATTTAAAAATTATATTAATCAGCACTAAACCTATCGAAGAGGTCAAAATAACCGGCCAATGGTTTTTGAGAAAAATGACTGTACTTCATAAAGAAGCATGGGTAAAAATCATTCTATCGCTCCGTTCACATCTCTTCTTAGTCCTCTTCTTATTTAAGCATATATACACGGTACATAAATATACCCAGAAGTGTTAGTTTAGTGTCAATAACATATATTATCGCAACAAAAGTATCTCCTAAAGTTCGGATTAAACTTAAACGAAACAACGTCAGATACATCCTTTCTAGATGCCTCCCCGAACTTCTTTGCACGTTTCAAAAAATAATCGAGTTCCCCGGAATAAATTTACATGCGCTTCGTTTAAAAGCGCGCCAAGGTATAATTATCCTGTCCATTGTGAAAATCGATTCCCGAGCGGGAAAATCTTTTGCAGCACCGCAGGGTGTCAATTGTCGACGGCCGTGCAATTAAGATGCGCGAGTGTAAATTGAGGCCATATTAATTACCGATCCTATCTCCTCCGTTGGAAAGTGTCTCGTTCTACGTTATTGCGGCGATAAAAGAACTTTCTCCCATACTGATTGTCTCTTGGCGCGACCCCTCCGGGAAGCTACCCTCGTTTCAATTACCGGTACCAGGTGACTTGTAGCTCGTTCCGCGTCCCCGAGCAGTTAACGCTGGTACGAGTTCATCGTATGCAAATGACAAGCCGTCCGTCCGTTCGTCCGCCGTCCGTACGACAGAAGGGTGGTTTGGTTCACATCAAACGTTAACTAACGGCCCTCGGATATACGCTTTGCCGAAAAACAATGCATCCCCGTTTGGCAGAATTGATATTCCAATTACCCAGCGAGACGAGCTTGCGAATTTCTGCGGGTCAAGGAAACGTCTTGTTCGCAATCTTATGGATTGTAACCTAAATTGCAGGTACTTGACGGGTGCGTTTGTAATATTGTCGAGTATTTTATATCATTATACTTTTGCACTTGTAATACGATGTTGTTTTGTGATTTTAATATTGAGTCTGGGAAAAAATTCGTGGCGTGTTTTTAGTAAAAATCAACTGGTTTTCTTATAGTGTGAAAAATGAATTTATTTAAACCAAGTATGCAGTATTATCGACAATTTTTTGTCATTTTCGGATAATCTGTGTTTTCTGAGTTATTTAAGGTTGACGCCGTATATCGGGAAAAATTCCATGAACGTTTTTCCAGACACAATATAATATTGCTTTTGCGATTCTTGATAACTGAATCGTTTAATTATAGTGAATTTACGTTGGAGGTTACGCTCGAGTTTTGCTTTGGAATGTACGGTGGACGATTGAAGAGATTATTTGGTAGGCAGGAATGATGCGGTTGGGGGTTTATCTGGTTTGCGTGCAGGATCTTTGCTAACGATCGATGAAAACACACACGATCTTAAATTATAGCCGATATAGCACTGCAAAGGGTTATTGGATAGGCATACAAGAGTATTTTGCATGTGAAACTATTTGCAGTATCGGACAAAAGAAAAAAAAGTTTGTACGGTGTTTAAAGTAAATAGTAAAGTAAAGACATTGTAGGATTTTTTTTTATCACCTAATGTGTTCACAAAAAGTATATTTATTGTATCATATTCTGTTTATCACAAAGTGTCGAGCTGATTTCCGATTATTTTACGTTTCTCTACGCTGCTTGGAGTTATTATCGTCTTTTATTATCATGCTATATAAATTTAATAAACTTGCATACAATCGGTACGGTACTATGCTTTTATTTTATGCCTGTAATCGACGGTTACAGTATTGGTTTGTACTGCGATTTCCGTGCTGTCTCTCTGGGGAAATCATTTGGATGAAACCTTTTGAGGGTGAAATATCAAAGGGCGTGATTTCAAGTACGTATGTAAGTTGTACTTCTGTCAACTGTCACGCGCCGTGTCTTTTTCATATCTTTTTCTGAGCAATACTGTCTTTGATTTTATCATTCAACGAAGAATACGATTTTATTTTATCTACCCTAATGATCGTCAAAGTATTTTCCAGTCATTCTGATTCGGCCGTTTTTAATTCTAAAGCTATTTGTCTACCAAACTCACGTTTCATTGCTAAACAAAAGAGAATTCAGTAAGATCGATATATTGCATTACACTTTTTCTCCTCGTTTCCCCATTTCGTCTCCAAACTTGAAAAGTTTTTCGAATTATAGCCAAAGTAAGAAGTCAACAATTACGTTCTACATGTGCTTTTATCCTACACTAATTCACAATAACCAAAAAATTTGTCTGTCCTTGCACCGACTACGACTTCCCTTATTTTTCGAGACATAAACCTGTCCGTTTTAAAACAATGTGTGGCTTGAATGATGAAAGGAAATTTAATGGTCGAATCATCATGGTTGCCGTATTGCACGAAACGTCATTACCTTTCCTCGAGTTATGGTTACGACGGGCCGATTTAGCCCGCGACAGTTTTAGCGTTTTACCCGGAAGGGTGGGAAGTTCGAAAGTTTGTCGGATTGCCGCGAAGATGAATAGTTAACAGGATCGCCCAACCCTTTCCTCCAGGTCCCTCGCCATCCTGAATTTCTACCTTTCCCTCTCCGTCCGGCTCTTTCTCGTCATTTCCCTTTCCGTTTCTCCGCGCTCGACCTGCACCCCATTTCTCACTTTCTCGCGCGGTAAACTAGATCATTTACAAACTGTCAACGGCATGGCACCACCTCGACTCTCTGCCCAGCGAGTACGTGCCGGATTTCAACCCAAGATCTTAATCCACGTGTAATTTCGCAAGTTGAATTTGAGCTTCTTCGGCTATGACGATGTGTATTCGTGCTTTACCGAGGAAAGCTGAATATAGTGAGACTTTGAAGGTTGGATTATTCAATAAAGTGGGATAGGAGGAATTTGTTAGGTATTGACGTGTAAATTGGTTAATTGTATTGCAACGTCTTTTGCTACGTGCATCATGTTTATTTAGAAGATGGTTAATTTAAGTCTAATAATATAGATTTTTTAATCATTTTGTATAATGGTTATTGAGGAATAGTATGTTTATATAGGCTGTGAATTATTAAAAATTGAATATGGTGTCTTGGTGCATGAAATTATTAAATGAAGGTATGAGTGCGTATGTTTGAAGAAAAAATGCTCGATACAATTTGGTGGAAATAGGCCGAGTTTCTTATATGGTATTTATTTGAGCATGCTTGATTCTCAGCGTCGAATATTCTTTTATTCAATCCGCGACGTATGTAATTAAATTAGCCGTATACTTGAGTTCCTCTAAGATGAGGATAAAGTGCCTTTCTCGTTTGGTTTTCTACCATCATTTAGAAGTTGTTTTCAAGCAGCGAGAACTTTGTTTTGCAAGAGTTTCATCCTGGAGTTTTGTGAAAAGGTTCCTTCATTCAAAGGTAATATCCACCTACGTTAATTAGACGGAGTGAGGAGCAAAACTTTGGGCTGTCGCGTGGTGTTTCTTTTTTTCATTCTTTTTTTTGTACTGCGCCGGTATTTGAAATGCGGCTGCGAATTTGCCGTGCAATTTGCAATTCCTTGAAAGGAGATCGCGTTGCAATTAGGCATTCGGGGGCGTGTACTTAAAGTTACGTCGGGGAAATAAAGACTCAAGTTTGAAAGAACTATTAAGGCTCTTAGCGTTCCGCAAGAGAAGGCAGAGTTTCGGAGCTTTGTCCAAAGCATTATTCAGGCGTACTGGAAAGAGTGCTTCGTATAAACGTCAGGACATTTCACGTGTTGTACCAGTACACGTTCAACCTGGAACATTGAATACATAATACAACGATGTAGTTGAAATTTCATGGTCGAAGCGGGATATCACTTCGATCTAGAATTCCACGATATATCAGTATCACAATGAAATCATACGATTTTGTTTCTAACGTATATATTGTTTCTTCTTGTAATGAATATTAAGTCTTGTATCTTTCACGTACATTTTGATGCGGGAAGTATATTTCGTACATGACTCTTACATGCACAATAATATCCATCAACGCGTAAATACGGTCTAAACATTAAATTATCTTCTATAAATATTAAATAATAAGCTGATATCGGTATTTCGTCAGCCTAAATAATTTTCCCTATTTTGTCCTCTTTTTTAATATTACATTTTGAAATCCGTGCTTGGGACAAAGAGAATCGTTTGTTACTCGCGTCCGGATCATGCACTGATAAACGAATTAATGTTGCAACCCTATCTTTTTGCCTCGCGTACCATGAAATCGGGCTCCCGGAAATACCGAGTGCTTTAATATTCTGCATGCTGACCGCGCCCTTTGTGCGTTTTATTATGAAACTGCGAGAATAACGGAAAGTTTTCGGTATGATTTATGAGAGCATTGTACTGTAGATAATATTAAATTTTAAGCGCCTCATCTTCTTTACGAAGTACCCTCGTTTGAGGTTTCTTTCAACAAAGCCAGCTGTACCGTTGAGATTTGCATGAAAATCTTATCCTCATTAATTTCTTTCTCTTATTACTCGTTGTGGAAACAACATTAATAAGCTTTCCTTACATATTAATGAAAAGTTAAATATACAGTTATACTATTGTATATATCAATGAATAATAGGTTCTGGTAGTTCTGTTAAAAGGATCGATCACGATGTGGTACTATTAACCTAATGTTATATTTACGATTCATTACAGAGATCCTCTAGTGCACTTCTTCGTTCCATATAAAATATAAATTATTTCTATAGGTTTTCTAATATTTTACTACGATATATGTGCAAGTATGCTGCTCATGACTTTATAGGTGTTAAAACATTTGTACCACATATGTTTAACAAAAATTTCTTAAAAAATGAGTTATTTTAATCTATTGATTAAATGTTACATCATGGCTATTAAGATAAACATTGATCACGGTCGTGCCGTGTTTTTGCTTGAGAATTAGAGTGTTTCACCGCCATATATCTCGATACAGTGGTGTATTTTTGCGGATTTTCCATGCGATATGAAAAAGAAATTTTCGAACGATGTACGCAGTTCCATCGAGAGAGACGAAGGAGCGACCAAAGGTTTGGCATCCAGGCCGTCTCGACCCTTCGCCAACGCCGGAGGGTTCCCCGAATTCATTTCATGGGCAATTACAATTAGCATTTATGCCGCGATTTGCATATCGTTGCGAGATAATTTCGCGAGCGCTTAGCCTAATCTGCGTGTCAGGTGCACGCCCGGTGACAAGGAATGGCGCTCGTTACCGGAGATCTCTTATCTCGTCGCGCAAACTTCTAAGATTTCAAGCGAAGCTGATCTCTTGCTTCTACGAGCATTACACCTTCCCGAATGGCCTCGAGAACGATTACTTAGGGTGGTTATAATGCTGTATATTGTACGACGTACAGATGTCGAAGGAAAGGCTCGGGAGAAGGACAGAGTTGAGCGAGAAAGCGGGTTGTAAAAAGTCCAATAGCGTACTTACTATGGACTTAGCAAATATAGGGATGTTATTTCCACATCATCAGATTTTTCCTCTTGCATCAAATAATACCTCATCTTTTAAGAACACCTACATTTTCAGAATCAACGATTTGCATTCCGTGCATCTCTGAACGTACAGCGTGCATAGACCAAATCGAATTCTGCGTATCTTATAAATACTAGTAATACCTTCCTATACTCGCATACAGAGTGCACAATACTTCTATCGACAAATTCATAATAAGCGTAACTGCGTACATATACTGCTTGAGCATTCGATGTCCACACCGAATCACTTATTTTCACGTGCATAGCTCGGAGAGAGAATATTTCTGCCGACTTGGGAAAATTCAAATAGCGTTCCTCGGTTAGTTGGCATGTAGCACGGTAGGAGAACTTCTGCGGCGCGACGGGGAAAAAAATGAAATAACGTTGTCAGGTTTGTACAGAGCCAGGGGCGCGGGTACATAAGGTAAGATTAAATTTCAAAACGAAAGCAAACCCGGCGGCCGATTGAAAGCGAGTGGGCTGCGTGCAGGGAGGCGTGGCGCAGGGGACACTTGGAATTGCTTGCGAGGACTCGAGCACGTCCGCCCCCGCGGCCACGCTGGAAACCGTCCATTCTGCCGCAAACGATCGTGCTCACGCCTGACCACCAACGTAGATTTCAATTGAGCAGTGTCTACCGACAGGGAGCCGACTAATCCTGGCCTCGTGCTACCCCGCGAGCGACAGCCTCGGACACCTACCCCTACAATCGGCGCAAAACCCTTTGCAACGAGCCAAACATTGATTTTATTGCCGGTCAGGGCAGATCGGGCCTAACGACGCGTTCGGCTGGCTGCCCTCAGTCGGGAACGAATCATTTCCCAGGATGAGTAACGCCGTGATTGAATTCAAAGCGGCGCTCCGCTCCCCTGGAAATGGCAGGTGTTTGTGGCGCAAAGGTGCCGAGGCGCCGTAATTCGTTTGGACTTGATGCGGTTCTCGCTTGGGGGGAGAAATAAGGGAACCTCATCTGGCTCGTTTCAACGAGATTTTTTCGGCAGGAATCGCCGCCGAATTTCGATCGGCGGCTTCCTTGGCCAGGTATGGGGAGACTTTCGTGCTGGGACGATTCCTTTGTGAGCTTAATACTCAACCTATTAGTCACGTTTTGCGCATACTTTGTATAGTACATACAGGATGTGATCAAAAAGTAAGGTGTATGTTCTTAAGAAAAAAAAGGACTACAAAGAGATATTAACAAATCGATGGAATGATTGACGTTTTGCGGTGACGTCATGAGAAATCGCAAAAAAGCTCCTTCACGAAGTACTCTGATGTATGCGAAGTAGTGTGACACTAAACCATACTCGGATACCATCCTGATATTCTCCTGGTCCGGTACACGTACCTATGATTCCTCGCAAGTTACCTCCACGTAAAAAATACTTTCTTTCCCGCTCGATGTAAAAGCATCGACTCCCTTTCTTGCTCGACGTAAGGATTTTCGCGACCTCGAGAACCCGAATGTGCCAAATGTATGAAGCTATTATTGGACGATCGAGCAGAAAGCGTGTACCCTGATTTTTGTTCCTCTCAAAGACCGTTTAACAAAGGGACAGGAAGCATGCACCGAGAATGGGTTTTACGACTGAGAAGTCGCATGGCTCTCCGGGTACCGAAACGAAAAGGAATTTGGACCCCTTTGCGACCCGCTTCGCCTTTGTGCGAAGTTAAGAAATAATCTCGCTCTCTCTCTTCCCGCATTGACGTCCCTCCGTCCGAAAACTACGTAAGACGCTTCTTTTCGGAAGAGCGCACCGAGATGGCATTTTAAGATAATTTTCAGTACCATGAGCCTTCCCGGAATAAGCTGGCAGGGTTGGGCTCCTCGTTGGCGCAAGGGTCGCGCAGAAGTTGTCGGAAGGGCTAGGAAGGGACGGCAGAATAAAATTACTGGAGTAAGTAATTTGAGGACAGAGCGAGTAATTGCCACTCAAAACGTTCAAAGGCGTTGCCCTCTTTGCGCCTTTTAAATTTAGCACTTGCCACCGCCTGGCACGGCCATACGTACGTTTCTTTCTTCTCGAGTCTTGAATCTTAACTGAAAACTTGTCACGAGACGTTCATCAAAGGGGCCTGCTTCCAAGACCCTGTAGGAGAATTCCAAAATAAAATAGGGTTATGACATTCTTGGACATGTTAATATCGCGTTCTTCCCTCTCGTTAGTTCCGAAATAAGCCTCCCTCTCTAATCGTAATTCATTCTGTCTGATTATTAAAGCTCGGCGAGTGTTATTTTTATACATCATTTACGACGTTTGCATATAGTTACATCTAGTTCTCGTGAAGTTTTAAGCTTATGCAGTACGGAAATAGTGGATTCACCCTAGACTCGTAATCCTTGACACTGGACATTGTTGTTGCAACAGAAGTTTTGGTAGGGTTATGGTCAAGATCGACGCGTCATTCATGTGAAAAGCAATTATTTGTAAATTATCGTTGAGAACTAACTTTTGCTGCTCTGAAGCATATGACTGTCCTCTCCTTTAATCCGTTACGTTACGTTAAATAATGAAGATGCCCCTCATTGCCTTTGTCCGAGCTAGTAATCAAAGGAGAGTGTATCATAGGGTCGGCCAGCTCAAAGATACGCGAGCCACAGTAATCAACGGAGTTTTCAATCACCAAGCGACAGAGCACTTACACACAGCATACACGTTTACACGGTACATGTACCGAAAGAAGAGATGAATCGCTTTCGAAGTGGACCTCTTACTCCTCGGCCTGATTTTCTCCTTTTCTGTGTACAAGCACCTCTTACAAGTATCTCCTCCTGACCCTGATGTCTTTGGCTCGTTAGGAGCTTCTTCTCGCTTCAAAAGAAAACGACAAATGAAAGGAGCGTGGAAAGATTCCAATCATCTAAGACGCCTCGATGGAAAGTACGAAGGAGGGAACTTAAAGCCGGGAGTGATTTCGCTTCTAACGAGTTTAATGGGTTGCCTTCGTTACGGTTTAAATGATAGACTCGCAATGGGCGAGTTCGTGGAAGTCGATATCGAGTGTATAATACTCATTTGCGTTACGATAATATCGCTAAGGAGGATTGCGCAAAATAAAGTAAAAAGTCCATGAGAAAAATGCAGAGTACGTCATAGATATTTTTTCGTAAAGCGGAACATGTATAACGTGCGTACATCTGCTCTTGTGGTTTCTCCCATATTGTGCATTTGATCGATTAAGAATTATATATATACAGTATTTGGAATTTGGTTTAATACAGTATTTGATACATTGATACTTATTAGGGTAAGAGTTTACGCTACGTCTTTGATGCGGCGATGTATTTTGATTTAGATTGGATTTCGTACTCCACGTGTTGCTGGAATAACGCAACGTGACGCAAAATGTAAAAAAGGCAGTTATAATTCCTTCAGAACAAATATATATATTCTTTTTTCTTATATTATTGCGCACTGTGTAATAATTTAAACGGCCCTTGGTTTTATTATTTTTTATTCCAGATAAACTTAAGAAGTGGGATAATCTCCCCCTCTCTCCCCCATTAAATCCGATTTTATCACAATTTTGCTATAGTATCCGTATGTTCTTCTAAACTATTACTGCAGACATTTTTCAAAAACCGGATAGATCGTTTAACAATCGTATACGTCACAAATTTTTTTGTTATATTATAGTCCTCACACGCTAGGTAAGCGTATCATTGGACAGTCTTCGGGACGGCTGACACATATCAGCCGTGAGTTTCATCCTATCCACTGATCGTAACCGTGGTTTCTTGTATAGCAGAGCCAATAACCAAGATTGCCTTTCGTTTCATCGCTGCTCGGCTCGCGTAATCTTTAGCCTCCTCGTGGCGAAACCCGGGAAGATGGTGCGGAAGATGTTCCCTGATTTCGCCCAGGGTCTGGAAATGGCCCTCCCTCCTTACACAGTCCTCGCTGCCTTTTTTTCTTCCTCCCTCTCCTCACGAACGATACAATCGTACGACCCACATATCCCATAGAGCGAAGAGCGGTTATGTTACGAGGACAATATCTAATAAAAAGCGGTCTGAAGTGGCTCCAAGCTCACCAAGATCTGCCCCTTTATAAAGCCTTTGCCGAAATTCTTCTCTTACCGCCGAATAATAGCAGAAAGAGAAGATTACGCGTAGGATAGGAGGCCTTGATGAAATCCTGTCTATCTCGTTCCTGGATCATCGTGTCGCAGCAGGAGGATATTGGCAGGTTAAGTTCGTTTCGAGGGCCAACGAAATGAACCTGTAACTAAAATTGAGATAACATCTAGGTCTTGATCGCCGGAAACGTAGATATGTGTCATTTCTACGCGATCAGATGTTATGACATTTTTGGAGGGTCCCAAATGAGGGAAGTAGGTCTGAGATTGTGTTGGGATTTTTGTCATTGTGGTCAAGTATTCTTAACATGTGTATCTTTATTCACATGCCGATTTTTCTGTGAATTCATGAGGTCAGCAGAATCGATCAAAGAGATGGTAGCGGTTATTTGTTTCCTCTATTATCAAAGAATATTATAAATAGTAAACCGAATATACACTGTAAACGACACAGTCGTAGAGTCTACATAGTTTCTATGTAAGTTTCCAAACTCGTGTTTCGTGTAGTACATTTCCTTTGGCATATAACGATACAAACTGATCTATTTATCACACCTAATTCTATAATATTAAATTACATATTGCTCGATATATTATGTTGCATCCCTGTGCCGTTAGGAGTATTAGGCAAAAAAAGAAAAACTTTCGCTTTTAATCGACATCGCAAACTCTTTATTTTTTAAAAATATCCTACACGTTAATCCGCTCAAGATTAATGACGCTTTGCTCACGCCCCTCCACGGCCTTCCTCGTCCCTTCGATTTTTCCCTATTTCAAATGCCAAATCCCGCGCATTCATACAAATCAATCGCTCCTAGAGCTTTCTCGACCATTCGAAGATTCACGCGCGTTTATACAAATCAATAATGTCCATCCCCTCGCGCCCTCCTCTAACCCTTTTGATCCCACCACAATGGCACAATTTATCCAAGCACCTCCATCTTTGCTCTATACGCTAATCAAAGAAACGAATATTTGATCACGCTATTATCGAGGCCCATACTTTGATCTTGGCTTCATCCGAATTCCAATGGAGAGTGCTCCGCGTTAGCAGGTATCGATCTTACTCGACCTTGACTCTCGTTTGCATCCGTGGATGATTGGAGACGCTAAAGCTGTTATCCGAGGACTTAATCGATTTATCGAGCCCTCGACGGGCGGAGGCTTTGCCTCCCGGTGTATCGGTCATCCGGAACTATCTACTGCAGGCAAATCGTTCATGGCCTTGCCTCTGCCTCCACAGCGTTATCGCGAGGCTGGTTTAAACAGGGGCCAGTGCGCGAGACAGCGGTTCGCGTTATCTGCGACGATTGTTGGACAAGGGCCGTCGCTGGGCGACCTTAATAGATTCATTAGGGCTGGGCAGTGCACCCTCCCGGTGCATCGGGAACCCTCGTGCTGCATCGATACATTTTCATTCCGACGGTTCGTCGGCTGGATGATTCACCCCGCCCTCGCTTCCTGAGCCTTTATTCCCTCCCTTGTTACTTTAACCGTAATAGACTGATAAGTTCTAATGAAAAATTGCTCCCTTTGTGCCGTTTTTCTTTTCTTTCTTTTTTTTCTGGATGGGGCAATAATGCGCGAGGCGCGTGAACTGTTTCGAGTTTTACGATTGGATTTCATTGTTTTGCGCGCTAAGCTATCGATTGGAAGTTATTCTTTTTTTTATAGGGGTAGGAAGTATTTGGTGGTTGTGGTAGATTGAGAGAGAATTTTGTTCGAGGCTGTTATTTAGTGCCAGTGTTATTTATTGGTCATGTCGTTTTAAGAACATTTAAAGCATTGTCAGTATTTCAAGGCTTGTTTGAATGTGCAAATGAGTCTCGTACGTTTTACCGAAAGTGGACCTTTATTTGGAGAGAAATGAAATCCGTTTTACCTGCCTCGATCCTTATTCTCGATTAGTTGTTTCGAGTTTTTGAACGATTATAAAATTATTACTCGAAAAATTACCCTCGTGAGTCAAAATTCATTTAATAAAATGGCGCGTGGTTAATTCGCACGCACAAAGTTTCATCGTGGGAATATACCTATCGCTTTTTTATTTTCTTCCGATAACTCAGAGCTTGTCAACTGCATCGGAGCGTCCCTTAATCATCGATTGAGCAAGCTAGAATAGTCGCAAAAGGAATCCGTAAATTCCAAGTCATTATTTAAAAAAAGCGAGAATAATGTCGAAGCTGCGAGGTTCCATCGATTGAGTCACTATAGTTTGCTAATCCGTTCGTCGAAAGGAAGGAGCGCTGAGGTGTCACTAAATTGGACATTCACGTATGCACCAACACAGACGTTTCTGCAATCTATCAGCTCGTCGACTTAACCATCGATTCGTCCCTCTGCCCGGTTCTTTCGTTCTTGCCTTCCCCAACGCAGGCATCCAGAACTGCTCTGATATGTAGCAAATCTGATTATCGATCGATAATCAATACCGTTGCAATTTGGCGGGTCGCCAGGGCGCAATGTGTTCAAGGCTCATGTATGTGCGCTTGTATCAGTGCCTACGCTGTTTCGCTCAGGGAAGTTTTTTCTCCTCTAGCGTAAAATGATCAAAACCGACGCATGTGCGACGATATTAATCACCTTACGGCCAGCCTTCGATCTCGTAATTTTCTGAAAATGGTGGCTAGTGCCATTTTAATACGGTCCGCATTTGAGAACAATATCGATGCGCTTTTTGTACAAAGTTTAATATCAGTATCGATCGACGCAGCTTTTCAAAATTCTCTGGTTTCGTAAGAAACGATATTTCGTATCACGATGATAATTGTTAAAGCAGGTTTGAGGATATTTATGGCTGCACGCTCTAATTCGAGTTCCTGGTATTTCTCGTTGCATTAAATTTTGGCCAAAGCCATGCATTCTCTTTTATACGAACTTTGATAACAGTATCGATCGACGAAGCTCTTAAAAATTCCCCGGTTTCGTAAGAAACGATATTTTGTATCACGATAATAATTGTTAAAGCAGGTTTGAGGATATTTATGGCTGCACGCTATAATTCGAGTTCCTGGTATTTCTCATTGCATTAAATTTTGGCCAAAGCCATGCACTTTGTCGTGCGTTTAGCGGCGGTTAAAAGGTGCGTCCGTACCGTTTGACAGGACGATACGTTAGCAATTTCAAATATTACGTTATGGCGCTCCAGAGTAATTATAATGGCGCGGCTTTCGCGGTATTGTTAACGGCGTAGAATATCGAGACTCGTAAATATTGGTTTTCCGCTTATAAGGCAATCTAGTTATACAAGCGAGCGACTTTGCTAATGTATTTGTTTCTCCTGAGCTTTAATTCGACGGGCCCTGGGCTGAACTAACGGAACAGCTGTGGATACATATTCATGTTTCTCCGACGCACCTTCACCACGATCTTCTTCCTTTTATATTCCATTCTCTCCATCTCTCTCGAATTCTCCCCGCTTTTTCGTTATATAGCCGCGATACAATTTCACAGGCATATTACGTAAACTGTGCGCCGCACACGATATTGCATTTTTTGCCCGATATCAAACGTTCCGCTCGATATAAGGCTTGACGTCGAGCATTCGCCTTCAAAGTATAATAGTATTCCTTGTGAATCAAATAGCACGGACTTCCTTTTTTCAGTTTCGACGTATTTACGTTCTCCCGCACGTCACTTATCACACACTTCAGTAAAGGAACGGATAGCAGAACGTTTTGTCTCTATTCAAATAATGTTCTTTTTTTTTTGTTACGAAAATGTAGTGACCATAGTCACCGACAAATTATATTTTACGTCCGCGAATAAAAGTTTCACTAGCTTCGATGTGCTACGACTATAACTTTGAAAGCCTTTTATGCACATCACTTTTTCCATGAATACATAAAGAGGCGTCGGAATAAAATGGAGGCTTTCGCGCGCGCGGGGTTAGAGCAGGAACGATTGTCAGTAACGTTGACGTGGAATCATATTCGAATGTGCAGCTTCACACTGACCTCTAAACTAATACTACTCAAAATGACCCACCTCTAATTTTTATCAGAGAAAATTTCGATATTTATGAAGATACACTTTGGAAATAATTCCACTACTCTGTTGCAACCTGCGAATGATTTCGAGGATGCATTTGCCTTTTGTCTCCGTCCACCTCACTCTTTATATATATATATATTCATAGTACAGATATTCCAATATATCGAAACAATACTCGACAGTTTAGGTATAAAAATCACGATGCACAATTGCCAAAAATTAGGAAGAACACTCGAATCCTTGCAAAAAAAATAAAGCAAATCTCTTATGTCCTTACACCAAAATTTCTTTTCGAGAGAAAATTGGGGAAGGGCCATAGCGGTGAATTGACATCGGGTTAAACAGATAAAACAGTCGCCCGCTCGTAGTATAAAACATTTCAACGATACTCCTTCATTCACGCTACGCGGTCTCATCGAGATCGGTTCTTATTAATTCAGATTACGTCGTGGAGTCGCGCGATTTCCATACGGAAGCCAAAGGCTTTATGTAAGGCGCGAGGTGCGCCGAGTTAATATTAAAAGCGTCGTCAGGATGGCGCTCAAGGCTGAGGGCGGAGGGTAGCCTAATGGATCTTCCCTCTCGTTTTTCATTCCTGCGGCGTGGCGGTCCCGCGCTCAAGTTCCGAATGAATAAGACAAAGTCGTCCTTTCGCATAGATCATTCCTTTCGTCGGCGGCCTTTTCGTTCGCGGCGAGAAATCGCGGATGAAAGAGGATCCGCGCGAGGCTCATTTCCGATTTGGCGGAGGAGCCGGCGCGTAAAATACGCCGGGCTGATTCATTGTTCGGGAATTAATTTCTCGTTCCGGGGCCTTTGTGTGTGGCCGGGGGAAACGGACCTTGAGCCGCCCACCAGCGGTGAGGCATAGGGAAAATTGGGGACGCGGGGTCGTGCCATTTGATCGTTGATTTCCTCCTTCTCCACGCGGTGCACCAGTTTTGCGGATTCTCGCAGCTCGTAGGTCTTGGCTATTTTATCCCGGAGAAAGTTTTCCTTGGCTAGCATAACGCGCGAGATAAACGTGTACTGGTTATTTGTATTATAGCGAGAACTTAAGAAAATTAAGGTATAAATCTACGTGGTTATATAAACAGACTAGTTTACGGTACGTGCGGGAATTTTCTAAGCCAGTGGTGATATCGATGAAAAGAGTAAAAGAACATCGATGTGGCTAAATTGTACGAGGAGGAAGTAGGTGAATACGATACATAAATGAAGCCATTAATACGCAGCAAGGGATAATGCTGGTAGTCCGAACGAAACAAAGGGAATTGCTAGACTGGAAAACGGTACTGATTTGCTATCAAGTCCAAACCTTTTCATACATACTTCGCGATACTATTTCCTTGCCCAATTCATTCTTCCCCGCAATGTGCAAAAAACATTTATACATTTTACCATCTTATACGAATACTACAACAAGGAACAGAAAAAAGTGTTACTCAGCGCGGTGCTCGATTAACAATGCAACCGCAGTTTCCACATAACCAACGCAAGTCCTTCTCGCGGTATTCTCCATCTACGTAATCAAAAATACCCAAAAGGTGGGACGTCCTCGTCGCGCAAAAAGTCAGAAGGCAACGGGTTAATTTCCAGCACCTCGAACTCCCGCGGCGGCGTGAAGAGACCGTCGAACCGGGATCAGACGGGATTTCGATAATCATTTTTTTCCCTTCCGTTCGTAAAGTTTTTTTTTTCGGTATACTCGCGTAGGCGGTCCCTGTCAAGCGCAGCTCCCGCCGTGGTTTATGGTGTCTCCTGCACTTACCGCCCTCTCCCATGGCGGGCCGAGGAAGGATTTCGGCGGCGCCCCCCGGTCGAGCATAATGCTCCCATTATCTCCGGTCCTTTCGTCTATTCCGCGTGTCCGTATAACGTACCGGGTGTCCGCGCAATATTCCGCCCGGCACCGATTTTTCCGCAGGCCGATCTCCTCCGGTTGTCGCGAATGCCCTCTGACGCGATCGTAAAGCAAGGCGTGGGCGCCTCTCCCGGCAGGAGGAGTAGCAGCCAGGGACCATTACGGTAATATTCCGCGGCGCGAGGAAGTGATTTTTAAGGAGAGCAGGGCACGCCATTTCACGGCAATTTCCTCCGGCCCGTGAGCGTTTGCGCTCTCTTTCGTCGAGCCGCGCCGGTAACCCGGCGATTATGAAAATTTTGCGCCGTTTTGGCTTTTTCATTCTCGAGGAACCGGCTTCGACGCGAGGGTGGCGCGCCTTTATGCGTGCTTTCCTCCAGCTCGAATATTCTCCCCCTTTGGACTGCGGGCCACGAACTCACGCTTGTTAACCAAAGCATGACCGGGGTTTTAGGATTTTATCACGCTCGCCCTAAGATATCGGTGGTACTCCCCCGAGCTGCGGGAATAAGGAGTGGTATGGCGTGACCCTTTAATCCTTGGTATCCACCGAAGATTTTGACTCGAGCGAAGAGTCTTTTGGTCGTCCAGTTGGATTAGATTTTTTTATCGATATCGAATACTCGACTATTTATCGAGCTTCTTTTCCTAGAACTTCAGAATTTAATATTTACAGCTTATATTAAAAATGTATACCTTATAGCGTATATTAAAAAACGTTATATGTGCGTATAAAATCTTCACCGCCACCATGAATACACGCAAATCTCAAGGCCATATTCGAAACCGCTGATAACGACCTTTGCGTGAGTAATAATCTTCCACGATGCCAGTGGGAGATTATCGCAAGCCAATTAATACGTTACCCTTGAACAACATCGCGTCCTCGCTCGTACAAAAACGCTGCTCGCCGTGCTCGTTAGCGAGGATACAATGTCTGACGCTAAACTTCCGACGGTTTCAGATCCTTCGGCCTCAGGGTCGTCCTGCGAGGATGACGAGGCGGCCCGCCTCACCGGCATCAGGAAGCGCAAGAACAGTTTATACGCCTCTTCCTCGATCCGCGCTCACTCGGTAGACAGGGACACCTTAGCCTCCGGCGACGCTTTAGTCGTCGACTGCGTCGCCCTCGTCCACCTAACCGATCAATCACCCACGGAAGCCAACCAGCCGGTGCGCCATCCCTCGCCCTACTACTACGGCGACCTGTTCAAGGTGCCGGAACAGCTGTCCAGGTCGCAGCCGAGCAAGTACAGGA
Organism: Ampulex compressa; assembly: GCA_038496175.1. Classification (NCBI taxonomy): domain Eukaryota; kingdom Metazoa; phylum Arthropoda; class Insecta; order Hymenoptera; family Ampulicidae; genus Ampulex; species Ampulex compressa. The sequence goes on along the minus strand of JBCFXI010000412.1, from coordinate 57,864 downwards.
AGAGCGTGAGTCTCGACGTGCCTGGCGAGCGCTCTAGGACACCTGGAATACCGAAGAGAAACTCGGTGGCCGGTGATGGGGGATCGTACTCCTCGCAGCAGAGCCAACAGCAGCAGCAGTATCAGAGCCAGGATCTAGTGAGCCCCACGTCGGGGAGCGAGCATGCTGTCCCAGCGAGGAGCGAGATCCTCTCGTCGTGCATCATCACCGAGTGGGACCACACCCTCATGCCTCCTCATCGTCTGCTGAGCCATGATCTGCCCACGACCGTCTGCACTTGCGTCGCATCGCCAGAGGAGGAGGAGGATGAGCTAGATCAGCGGCAGCCGCAGTTGGCGCGGCACCAGGTGCGCAAGCTACGACGTACAAGGAGGATAGATCCTCAGCCGATACTCGTCGAGGACGAGGACGACGTGGAGGGAGAGGACGAGGGCGGGGAAGAGGAGGAGGAGGAGGAGGAGGAGGGGGAGGAGGACGCAGAGGTGGAGGAAGACGAGGAAGAGATGGCCAGGCAACGGCACCTCTACGAGACGGCCTTCGACTGCAAGGTCAATCGCTCCGACGATGACCTCGACGATTTCGATCGAGTCACGAATCATCCAGTGCTGCACGCTCAGGTAAGTGGTTGGAATTAATCGAGATACCCTTCTCAATGTAGAAAGTTCGCATCGAGCATTGTTAACCTCTCGGAGATGGAGGATAAAGCACGATTCGATTTATCATTTTATCGTCTTATGTATAGCGGTATATCGCGCGGATAATCTTCCTTTATATTTTATATATACATTTTCAACGCGAAATCTTTTTGTGAAACGTATTAACGGTTTAATGAAGATTATATATGGAGAGTATAGATTAAGTAGAGACGATTTTTAACAGAATATTTCGCGTAAAGTAAAAAATATACGTATAACCTACCCCGGGTGTATGTAAAAAAATAATTCCTTACGGATGTTTTAAATTACGCGCAGCATCGAATGGCTTCGAATTTAATAATCAGGATACAAATTAAAGGTATATATTTGGATGATGTCTATCGTGATAGCGATGTGGTTGAAAATAGTTTTCGATCGAGGCTAGAACGTGCCGAGACGCCGATATGCAAGTCGAGTGCCAAGATAATAACCTTCATTATATCGCGCCTATGCTCGAACATATCGAGGACAATCGGAGGCTCGGATTCATTGATAATAATCTTACTTTCTTCGAGTACAAAGTCCGTCGTCATTTATTTCGATGCAGATCAGAAGTAACAGCGCCATACCCGTGAGTAGAACGAGCTCGTCGACGGACACGTCGAAGCAACAGCAGCAACAGCAGCAGCAAGTCCCTTACGCCAGCCAGTCCCAGACTGGCAAGGATCATCGACGAAAAGTCGTACTTCTCCGCCCAAAGCCAATTCCGAGCCGCCTGCAGCAGCAGCAACAGCAGCAACAGCAGCAACCTCAGCAACAATCAGACAATATCTCCACTCTGTCCCAGGATATCGAGTCCCTCCAGATAAACTCCAGCGACGAGAAAACCGGCTCGCCGAGATTACCCGCCCGTGGTTATACACCGTCGCCTCCATCCACGGCACCGTTGCCAGCCAAATTCCACGGCAACCGTGATCACCTGCTGCTGAACATTCGCAGCGCCCCTAACCTGCCCTCGCAGCCGGATCATCCGCGGCTCAAGGACATGCGCCTACCGGTGAAATCCTCCCTGAGAGCCAAGGACTCCCCGCAGAGCAGCGAGGGCAGCATTCTCGAGATCAAGGGCAGACCGAAGACCTTCGGTCAGGAGGACCTGGAGACCTCTCAGGGCCGACGTTTCGACAAGGAGCTCATTCTCGAGTTCAAGGGCAGGCCGCGCGAGGAGAGACAGCGGCCTCGAAGTCTGATCCGCGAGAGCAGACCCATCATGGAGTTCAAGGGCAGGCCCCACGAGGCGGAGAGCGATCTCGCTCGGCCGCGCAGAGAGGCGGGCCTCATGGAGTTCAAGCTGAGGACCAGCAGGCGCAGGGCGGGCTACTCCAGCACGGAGAGCATGGCCACGAGCAGCAGCGGCGGGAGCATGGAATCCCTTAGGAGCAGCACCAGCGAGGGCAACAGGTCCACCAGCAGCTCCGAGAGCCGACACAGCACCAGTCTCAGCTCCCACAGCTCCGACAGCGGCAGCACGAATTGCTATCACCATCATCACCAGCAGCCCTCGATGACCGGCTTCCTCACCCACCACGCCAACAAGCTGCACATCCTCTCGCCCATCTCCGACAAGTCCTCCCAGGAGCCCGCCTCCGAGACCTCCGACAACAACCGCAACAACAACTCCCAGAAAGCCTCCCCCGAGGAGATCGTGACCACGATCGAGAACAACGCCACCGTGGCGAACAACACGAACTCCGTCGCCTCGCCTATGGACACGTCCTTCAAGAAGAGGCGCACGCCCCAGAACAAGAACCTCATCAATCTGGCCCTGCAGTCCTCCTCCTCCGGCGACGCGGAGATTCAGGGCTCCGACAGCGGTATCTCGATCGAGTCCCGGGCGGGGATCAAGTGCAAGCCCTTTGGCTTCCACCTGTTGAAGCCCCAGCTGGACAACATCAATCTGGTCGACAACGAGCCGGAGCTCTCGGACCTGCCCTTCGACATGCCCAAATTGCGCAGGAGGCGGTTACTCATGCAGCAGGACGCCACGACCTCCGGGAGCGCCACCAGCGTGGATCTTCGGGACCTGCCATTCGACATGCCGAAGCTGAGGAGGAGACTGAGGTGCACGCAGAGCACGGAATCGAGCGCGTCTCAGGCGTCCTCCAGCCTTTCGGTGCGCGATGTCGAATCGTCGGCGCTCTTTGGTAAGTCTTGGAACTCTCTTGGGCTCTGTTTATCTTAGGAGCTGGGATAAAGAACGGATGTCGCGATTTTTTTTATGTGCCTGAGTGAAGAGGGTATACTGCGGCGTGGGGAAATGTTTTGGGGTGATGCTATGAAGGAAGCCAGGATGGATATGAACTTGAATGTTGATACTAAACAGAATTTGAATGCTAATACTAGAACTTTAGTAGAAGTAGAAGTTTATGCCAATAAACAGAACATTTTTATTAGAATGTTATACGAGGAATTTTGGGTAACGCAGGCTTTTGCATCAGTTTTTTGGCGATCGTTCTCGAGGTGCTCTTTTCGTGTCAAGAAAAAAGTAAAAAGGGTAGTCGTGATCCAGCATTCGGTTTTGCTTGATTGTATAGAACATCTTAACAGTAATATGACAATGTTATTCACGTGTTTAGCAGTGGTATTTATGGGGAAAATAAGGAAAGTCAGTTTTCAGTAATTTCCGGAGTGTGAGATATGGATTAGGTGGCATTTTTTTCCGTAATATTTTTCGATTATTTTTATCCATGAATAGAATACGTATTATATATAACTTTAAATTATTCTTAATTAGTAAGCTTAAGAAATCATTCATTCTTTACCTTGTAAAGCTAATTCAAGTATATCGCTGCCTTGAGCTTTAAGGTTGTAATTAATTGTTCTTCGAAGGAAATCATTATTATTATACATCGGGATATAAGGGAATTAAATGTTATTGATTTTAATAATGATTGGAATTTGATTACACCATATGTTACCGCTAGGATTCTCGAGCTAATATTTTCGAACTTTCGTTAATTAACCCGCGGTTTACATTTTTCGGAATTTACGACTGACAGATACAGCCGCCCTTAATCGAGTATCTAGCCATTACGGCGATAAAAACCGTACTTTCGGCATCTCGAGGTAAACTAAGTACTCATCAAGGCTAGGGGACACCGTAATTCGATGCTGATCGTTATGAAGCTTCCAGACAGCGCGTAATGTCGTTAAGCTTCACTTAGCGCCTGGCATCGCCTACCGACTAAATATTTAAACCCACCAATACGCGGTTCTTTCTCTGACACGTTCGTGAGAATCTTTTGAATTTTTGCTCCACTGTTATTGCACGTTTATCCCTTTACGCAATGGCCAATACAATTCATTTATTGTAAGGCCGACGTGATTTCAGAGCCTGTAAACAAATGGATGTAATTGTTTATTCGCACGAGCTATATTGATTTTAAACTCTGTTCAAGCTTTTCACTATACGCTTTGTTTCGTGTGGAATTGTTGAATATTCTTTTGTATTTCACGGCCGGAGATCAATATCGGCTCGCGACCAGTAACAATGTTTTAATCGAAGGTAGGATAAACATCTACATTTGTATCTAACAGACCTCTGGGATATTACAGCGCAATAGATATAAATCTTGTTAGTTTGACATATGACTTAAACGATTAACCTTAATTTTAGTTACTGTAGTGATCGATAATAAGATTAAAAAAAATTTAATTGATATGTATTCAAAGTGCAATATCACAGGTGCGTGACGAGAGTATTTCATTTCATTTCGTTAAAATTATTATTTACAAGTAATAACTACGTAAAATGACTTATTTACAAGCAATAATGACTCCACGTAAGATATTTTTGTTCTCGGAGGACTCGAATTAGGGGGCAAATTCAAGTCGGAGAAAAACGAATTTCATTTATAATAAGGTCGATCCGAAGAGTGGAAGGTTGAAAGTAAAGTTCAAAACCTGTTCCGACTCTCCCCATATTTTCCATCGACACAACAGCAGTCTCTTTCCATCGCTGGCAACGAGATGTAGCCAACGCGCTTCCGCTTAGATTCTCGCATCATCGATCATTCATTGCCTTTGCGTACAGGGGATTCGGCCCGATGCGATTTAGAGAGTGCACCACGAAGCGTTTGGAATTAGTCGGCCGATTAAGCGGCCCACCCCGGCGGCGCGCGACACCGAGCCGAAGCCCCCGAAGCTCCATCGGTCGGCTTGATGGGAGTTTGAACGCGCATCGTCTACCCTTCTGGGCCCCAATTTGGTAGAACTCTAATGCGTGCGACCCGGTAGCGGGCTGCGCGACGGAGCCCACGGGCAAAAGCTGGGCCGCTGATCGTGGAGGGACGGTAAATACCGGTACACCGTGCCACGGGGTTAGGCTCTCTGGTTAGACCTGCCTGGCTGATGTACGGCCGCGGATAGTGGGCTGAATGACGGAGACAGCATGGAGGAGCGCGAGCGAGATGGTTGTAGAGATTATGTTGTCGAGAAAGTTTCTTCCGTTGTATGAGGAAATGATATTGGGTTGGCGAGTAAGTAATTGCGGATTTGTGAGTTCAGTTTCCAACCAACGACTAATAGGAGCTGCGCAACCGCAATTTTTGATAACCGAGTTACAATCGAAGTGTGAAATGTGAAAACAACATCGTGGGTATGACATTTTGAAGATGTAAATATATCTAAAAATTTAATCAAAATCATCTAATAGTGAAATCCGTAAATACTTACTTGCCAAGTGGGTTTAATTAGGCGCGAAAAATATTTGTTTCGTATTATTTCATTGAATTATGCGTATAATTAGAAGACGACTAAGGACAAATATTACAACATATGTGTTTCGTATTATTTCATTTAATTATGCATATAATTAGAAGACGACTAAGGACAAATACTACGACGTGTAACAGATCAGGTTTCATGTTTGTATAAATATCGCCGGATAAAGCAGCGGCGTGCGGATAATGGAAGACACTTTTGGGACAATCTGATAGATGGAAATCGACAGAGCGAGGGGGAGCGAAGGGGGCGACGGAGCTGGAGAGTGAGAGAACAAGAGAGCGAAAGAGTAACAGTGAGAGCACGCGAGTAAGAGAGAAAGGGTTTGATAGTGAAAGAAAGAGCGCGATGGAGAGGCGGGGGGTAGAATTTTATGGGCAGTCAAATGTCAATAAAGATGCGAGTGCTTGCTAAATCAGTCCTCTAGAAAGTTACGGTTCCTTCTGGGAATGGCAACTTTTCTGGATGAAAAGGACGGACGGTTTGACCGGGACGCCACCCAATGTCCCTGGAGAATCGCGGGTCCGTGATTATTTGTGCTCTGGGGTCTTAGGTACGGTTGCTTGAGTCTCGACGCGTGACTGTTTTCTCGATGACCCGTACTGCGCGTTGATAGTCTTTAATGTACATTTTTCTGGCACGTATATACGCGCTACTCAATGAGGTTAAGAAACTGTGCGGAATGGAGTGGGTTTGCGTTTCAGCCCTGTAAAGGAAATTTGTTTACTCATGTTTTTTTTAAGGTATAGTGTACAAACGTAATTGAAATGGTCATTGTGAAACATTATAAACGGCAAGTGGCGTTTTAGAGAGCGCGTTTAAATTGGTAAGAGGCGAATGTCACAGTACGTGTAACGTTCTTTTTTTCAGTATCGACGGTATTCTTTTGATTTTGCGATTTCCGCGAATTTCCTTTTTCGAGAACTGTGTGAAAACCACAGTTGTATACGCCACCATGAGCGTAACGATTTGCAAGGGTCCATTTTGCGTGAGAGCTCTGCGGTGTATTTACACCAATTCGGAGTATCGGATTCCCACTGATACGCTATTATCCCGTGGTTAATTTATTTATTTCGCACACACTAACCTCGAGGATAGGGTCAAGAATCTCATACAAGAAAGGGAAGAGAGAAAGAGAGACGATGGACAATTTTCTCTTTAATCAATTGGTCCTTAGAATATTTAACGTTGTGGTGCTATAACAATGTCGATCGATATCCTGAATACGGTTTACCCCAGAAACTCCTGTCGCGGGTATTGTTAACAAGAGCCCGTGATATTTAACAGAATAATTTGTGCATTGATCATGAGACATTGCGGGTTTAATCGTGCAGTACGAAATTGTTACGCCATATCGAGCCACGCTAAAATAATGAGAGAAGTAAATCTAGCAGGCATTGTGCGATATATTTGATTTTCATAATTTAGATCGCGCCATTTTGCACGTAAAATAGTTTGAATAGTTGCAGTGAAAATAGAAGTTTAAAATATCATTATCATCAACGATCTTTTTTTTTTGCATATTCTGAATATCCATATAATCCAATAAGAACAGTATAACATAAAGTACAGTTTTTAATCATAACTTTTTTAATGTAGTTAGTCGTACCCGTTCATATGTAAAATTAAGGACTTTAAGCACAATGCAAAATAAAAAGTAAGAAATTAATAAAGGCAATATGAGTAAAAGCTCGGATAACCGCGCAAGGGCGATTATTATCAAGCCTCATTTTTTATCTCTAGAGATTTCCATGCGACATGCATATAATATACTTCGCGACGAGTTCATCGAAGATTCAAGTATACACGAGTTTGGGTTAACAATCTCTAAAAACTAATCCACGCGTCGTTGAATTACACTCGAACCACGACCAATGGTCCTCACATATCTATTTACAAAAAACGTATCTATAAAAAAAAGCAAGCAGGAAAAACGAATAGATCCGTTCAATGGTATACATATCACAATAAAATGATGGAAAGTCTTCGCAAAGTCAAAAATATGATTTTTTCCCAGAAATTATGCACTCGTTATATTTATTTCATCATTTCACGCATATCCATTACGGTCCACATCGGCGTTTTTTTCTCGACGTGGAAGAAAGTGCATTCGAAGCTCTTGGATTTACGATTCGCGCTTCTCCCGATAAAGTTTGGCAGAAAAATTCGTGGCCCATATCGTGGGCCGAGCTTTCGTCTGGCGCCACCGCAGAATAGCCGATAACGGATAAAACTCCCAGCAATTTCGGTCTACGTGCATCCTTTATCGGTCGCAAAACTGGGTTAACACTGCCGACTTGGAGTTAGGGAAATTTGATAGACGCGGTAGGGTTGCGAACATCCGGAGAGGGTGTGAAATGCGACGACGTGATGTATTGTTTCGACGTTCAGTGGAGCGAGGCTTTGTCCAAATAGTGGATCCGAAAATGTATGGTGCGCAGACGTATCCGTTATCGGCTAGAGACGATAAATATATCGCGAGCTCTTTAATCGTCCAACTTTGAGACTTTATGTCACGCATTTATCGACACCCTTATCGGTCTTTGCTCGTGTAAAATATAAGAATTTTGTTTGGATGTAAATTTGTTACATTATATTCAATTTGTATTAGATAATGTATTACATGCGGGAATTGGTCTTTTTTTAATTTACATATTAAAATTTAATGAAAAAAGTCGATACAAATCGAAACTTTATGTTTTAGCTATATGATATTAGCGCCATTGAATGTTTTTTGTAAAACTGATGAAATTTCCATTATTGAACCATAGAATACATTTTAGTGTAAATATGTATACCAGCTTTCGGCGGTTGTAGCAGAAGCGATTTTTTTTTTTAAATCGATTTGGGTTGATTTCAAAGATTTGAAATCGTGTTTAATCATCTACTGAGAAGCGGAGGACAGATTTATGTATGCAAATTATATATAAATCTTGATAGCTCAAATTCTATTTTTAACATCATGTTTTCAAACTATCAATAACTTTAGAGATTGAGCGTAAAACTTATAAGCCTATCCCGAGGGTATGAAAAAAAAAACAAAATGTGCTTTGACTTAAAAAATAGATGTAAAATGTAATAGAAAGTTATATACGTATAACAGGCGACGAATGAGAATCCAGGTTGCTTGCGGCTATTTGTGTACAAACCCTGTGTTATATCTCGGATTTCGTAGCGGTAGTCAGCTGCGAGAAAATCGTGATTTTTTTCCCGGTTGATGGATGTCGACCGATTTGGAGCCGTAAATTACCTTTTGAAGAGGGAAAATGCAGGAAGGAAAAATGAAGGGGAACCAGATCTCGTGAGCGTTAGCGCGTGATCGAGAACAGATTTCTGGGGGGCTCCGTGCTTTTTATGCGCGAAGGTGCTGACAATTACTTTTTGGAAGCGCGGTTGATCGATTGGTCCCCTTGTTTTTTTTACCGGTGACTCAACGTCGTATTATCGGTCCGCTAATGTCCAGCAGATCCTCGATCATCTTAAGCCTCGTGCCGAGTACGCAGGCTTAGTCCTTGGAAATAGGATAAAAGAAAAGGACGAAAAGTTCTCTTTATAAGCAATTGGGCTGATTCTCTTATACATACGTAATTGATGGTAAACTAAGAACAGTAAATTTTATATATAGCAAACAAGTATTTCTAAAAAAAAGCGTAACTGTCATGCAATATATAAAAAACAAAATACTTCTGTCAATCAAATTTTCGTTTAGCCTATGTCACAATAAGCAATCGTACCTTCTATATTAATTTCCATTCATCCACGTTACAATTCATATTTATAGAGTATCTTACTCTCCAAATGAGAAATCACTTGGAATTGTTTATTTCTTTTTACCATAACGCACGTGTTCCTTAGAAATAAGAGTAATGATAGTGAAAATAATAAAAAGGGATATTGATCGTTGAAATCGAATACTAGCTATTATCAAGTAAGGAGCTATATTTTAATTAATTTCCATTCGTCATTAAAACTTTGGTAAATTTAAATCGAAGATGAGTAAGAATCGCGGCCGGCTCATATATCTGGCAGTGACAATGCATAATCTTGGGCAAAACTTACAAATGTTACGAAAAGCAGGAAATACTGGATGATTCATCGTCGAGATCCGGGAGATGTAGCGTATGTGCGCTCGCCAAGTTCCTTCGGATTTTTTCTCTTCCGATATCTCATCATTGACGGGCGGCTAACCCGGAAGGAGGACGGTTTTACATTGTGCTTTCAGACAAAAGCCCTGGCTTGCACGTGTCTACATTGCGCGAGAGGCTGCTGACACGAATATAGAATGGAGCTTTAAGCTTTAGCCACAGCGCCAATGTCGGTGTACCTTCGTCACAGTTTAACACAAACGCACGGCTCCGATATCTAAACCAGACGCGAGCTGGTATACATGTCTGTCAAGGTGCAAGCACACACGCAGTTGGTTTGCACGGGGTGAGAATATTATAACCTTTATTACGGACGTCGCTCGTATTCTGTAGTATATAACGACAAAGTGGTTCGCGCGGTGTTCACGTAGCCTTGAAAGTCCTTCGTTTAAAGGACAGCCTTTTTTTATACCTCCATGCTTTGATCCAACCATTTCACGACCTCGCGAATTTATTAATACAGTCATTTTGGAAGGATACTAATGTGTGCGTTTAAAATGATAAGATGCAACTCTAACTGATTTCGTTATTGGCAGTCCAGGACACCGATTTCTATGCATATAGTCTGGCACTGAAGAGAGCGCAGACTAATATCGGATGGAAATATTGATTTTTTCGAAGCACTCTTCGAACTTGACCTTTGACAATGTGGAGCCACACTTCTGTCTTCTGTCATAAGCATTCCTTGAGTAATTCATAATTATGCTCAACATTAATATTTACCGACACAGTCTAGGTCCCAGTGTGTAGAATGTGCTTTATAATTGTAGAAAGTGTGTCGTGCGTTGTCAGATGGAAATATTCACACATATTCTAGGTTTATGCCCAACTTTCTCTCGAACGAAAACAAACTTCTGTCCATTGTGCCACTCCAGTTGAAACATTTCTTCTTGCGCGACATCGACAAACAGAATAAGTCGGCCCTGCTGAACCCAATGCACGTGTACTGAGTTATCGTTGAGCGACGCACTGGCCACCCTGTATATCATCACATCCAGAAAGGCTATGTATAGGCGCATCGCTACTACGAAGATACCGGGCGGCTATTGAAAATATTGGAAATATTACGCCCTACTTGCGACGAGTTCGTACTGCCCCTTTCCCGATCGACTTTTTCAACCATCAATGACTACCCTTTCGCTAAGCGTCGCCGTCAAAGATGCACTTTTTGCGGGAGAATAAAAATATCTATGCAATCCATGAACAACCGTTGGGTATAAAGCGGTTAATCATTGTGATTCAGGGGAATTAGGATCGAAAAAATCGAATGTTGCTTATAGGATTTATAAGCGGTTCTTCTTGTGAATTTGCTTTGTTTAGTCAGTTTGTTTATATTGCTGGTAACGCGAGTATATTACGCGTATTATTGTACCTAATATCAGTGGTACTGCTTTAATACAATTTTCACTGCTAAAGGAAATATGTAATAAGTACTTATTTTCTACAATAGTTTAACAAGCTTCCGTATAATACACGTAATTTTGAAAGAGTAACTTCGTAATGTCGAATAATAGTGAAAGAAAATTTGGGGATTAACAGTAGTCCGACGAATTTAACGAGTCAGAATGCATGGTCAAAAGCAATTTGTCACGAAGGGATACTGTAATATATGGTGCCGTTTGTCTCCGTATTATCGCCCGGAAGATTACCTTGAAACCTTGATTCAAATTCCTGGAATTTGATTCCGCCTGGTCGCCGTGTGATAAAGCGTAAAACTCACATGGCGCTGACAAATTCCGTGGGTATAATCCCCGCTCGTGGGACATGTATTTGTGCGATTTGAGTTATTGGTTTAGCGACGTCTTTTTTATCTGGTTGCAGACACAACTACGTAGTTTGTTTGCTGAAATGATGCAATGGTACTTTTTACTATCAAAATAATTGTGCTACAGGATTTCGGAACAGCGGTTATAGAGTAAATCCCTTTAATTATCCTAATCGAATTTTTAATCAATTTTAACGTACCTAGACTGTAAGTCATATGTTATATATTCTATCGTCAATATGGTGTAATTCAGACCTTTATAGTAACAGTGTCACATATCTTTTTTACATTCCAAGTCATATGAAAGTGCTTCCGTTTTAATGTACATACTACAGTTTTTTGATAATGAAAACAAGCTTCCTGTTTAAAACCTTCTATTGAATTTACTATTTTTTTTTATGGTCGAGGTAATAAGAAACATACACTTAATTATTAAAAAATTGTTACTGCGAGGAACGTTCTCATACGCAATTCACATCACTCTACATTATTGTTTTGTTTTTATGTTAAACTTTCGCATGTTCTAAAATATACGTTTCTTGTAGCTTTTTATCATTTGATAAGATCCTTTGCCAACAGGACAAAAAGTTATGCGATAATGGATTTTTGTTTTGAATTATTGGTGTTATGGCGCGACTCAAGACCAATAAGCTCCTGATTGTCATTTTAACTTAGTTCTAATTGAAGACAATATACTTAGTTCATGTGTTTTCTACCTGTCCATAGACCCGGTATTTAGCTTCGTGAATTCAAGAGCCCAGGAGCTTCGCATAGCACTGTAGCCGGAGCATCTGAATTATGTGAAGGGCGTAAATGATTAGAATACCAAAGCGCACAAAGAGCGGCATTATAACTTTGTTATCATCCCGCCGCATTGCGTGATCACAATCAGTTTGCGCCATCGTATTTAAATCTGATTTAAACAGATTTATTATTCGCGCTTCCAACTTTAGCGATTTGTCTTTTGTTAACTTCGCTCATTAATTTATTTGACTCTTGCAATAAGATTTCCATCACTTATCATCCGCTGGACGATACAAGAAGATAAAGGCGAAATGACCTTAGCAGTGGGTGCCAAAAAAGATGAATTAAAAAAAAAAGGGGCTGACGTAATTCTTAGAGAAATATACTCGAAGGCATTTATCTTATCGTCGTCTTTCGTTTTCTCGCGACATCCCTTTCATCCCAACTTTGTATTTAGTTAAGTGCAATTCGTCATCGTTCAAGATTTACTAGTTTCCCATCTCGTATCTATGCATTTAAGTCTTTAAGCGCTATGAACGCATATATGGGTTCACGTACAACCATTCAATTTTGGCCATGAACGCATATATGTGCTCTCACACAACCATTCAATTTGGGCTATGAACGCATATATGGTTTCTCACACAACCATTCAATTTGGGCTATTAACACATTTATGGATTCTCACACAACCATTCAATTTGGGCTATGAACACATATACGGGTTCTCACACAACCATTCAATTTGGGTTATGAACACATTTATGTATTCTCACACAACCATTCGATTTGGGTTATGCTAAAAATGTCTAAATATAAGTTACTGCTGTGTTACACTTTTAACACACACAGTTAATACTGTTCCTACACAAATGTCTACTAGTGAAAAATACAACAGACCAGAAATTCCATTTTTAAACAAAGGGTCTCGAGCGTTTATGGCTCTTGAGTGTTCTCCATCGTGTCCTGTCCTTGAGCCTTTTTACTTACGCTTTTGTTACAAGTTTGAGAAGAGAAGATACGAGATTGCGGATGACAATAGATTGCACGTGTTGAGAAACCGAAAGAAACATCGGGCAAGGTAAACAAGTACAATTCCGGTCATTCCATTCCCAAACGTTCCAGCTCCTCGAAAAAAACTCCAGCTTAACGATCGCAAGAGCATCGGGCGAACCGATAAATAGCGCCTTAAGAGTCGATTTCTTTCGATACACTCTACGTTCTCGTTGGTATCGACGTTATAAGTTACGCCAACTGCACCGTAAATCCGACGTACGTCGAAGTAATCCGCGACTTTTAGCATGGTCCGTGAGAAAATTGATATTCCCAATCTCCGTTCATCGATCTATCTCTCCTGGCTGAGCCATTTAACGGGCGGCCGACTGCCGACGGTCGTTAACGGAGCGCAGAAAAAGAAAGGGGCGAGAGGAAAAAAGTATGGCAACCGAGGTATCTCGCCCCTCTCGCTCCGCTGGACTGAGCAAGAAAAAGATTCGGAAGTTTGCGGATGATAGAAGAGTTTTTACGCTTGGATTTCTGTCCCGCCGTTTACTCCACGTAATGTCGCGCAGAGAAGATTTCAGTGACGGATGCGATGTCCCTTCGAATTTGGACGCCTCAGGTATTAGTTCTTTGTCTCGATTTTTTGCGAATGACACCGTTTTGAATTGCAGCCTTCTAAATATGGGTTTTGAAGGGCAAGCTGGTGCAGGAAGCATATTGGCGATTTTTGCAACGCCTAATGCTAGTTTTGTTATAGTGCAATCATATGACTGATATCTTTTTTACTTGTAATATATCAATCATATTTCTTTTTGGATATGTGGTATTTCAAACGTCAGTTTAGTTTTTTAAGCATTTACGAATAACAGATGTTTCTTCGAGCTTTAACGCTTAAAGTTGTCGGTCTTGTTTATTAAAATAGTAAGAGTAACTAATAACAAATAGACTATGACATAGGTTCCGTGTATTATTGTACTTATATATTCTTGTTTTCTAACCTTACACGCGGAGGTTTTCAGTTGACTCAGGTCTTTCTCTTCGCGTTTTCGTATTGTTTGTTTCATCGAAGCGTTGCTCGATTCACAATGTTTCTTACTATAGACATTTTTTTGCTTTTTTGTTCCTTACTAAGAAATATTTCTTGCTCCACCGTGTTGAGCGAGAAACATTTTTATTTCAAACGCTTTGATTTTGACATTTTTTCTTTAAACGCTTCAGCCGCGTCATGGAATTCAATAGTGGGGTGGTTCCGCCATGGAAAAAGGCGAGGAGGACGAAAAAATCGACGCGGAAGGTTGCGGAAGACGGGTTCGAAACGACTTTAAGTGCTTCTCACGGAACGTTTGCACATTCACGACTCACCCTAGAGTCGTAGGAATTGCAATTTCGATCGAGGTGTTCGGGGACACGAGACACGTACGGTTTGCCCACCGTTTCTATTGCGACACGCGCTTTCTGACCGCGGTCAATCGCTTGGTACGGCACCCAAAACGCCACCCGGATGTGAGGTTTCGTGAGTTCCATTTACGAAGGTTATTTCGTTCCCAGATTGCAGAGAGCCCCGCGGTAAATATTTCACGACAACCACGATTTCGAAACCGCCGCCAGAAATCCTCGACTTCCGCTGGAATATCTCAGCTCTGGGGGAAAGAGACGTATGATTAAACGAGCGTGCTTTCGAGATCGCAATCTGTTTGTTTTGCGTACTTTTAATGATTTGTATAAGCTGTTTCTCGGCCAACAAAGCTCGCGAAGTTTCCACGGAACTGTATCGTAACGATCACTCGCGGAATTTTCGTGAGTTTCTGGCGTATAATTATGTAGGCCACGAATGTTATCCCTGAAATCTTTGAAATATTCGCCTTTGCGGATCGAGAGAGATCAAATTTAGCGGATTGGAATTCGATGAAAGTACACAACCGCATTGGGTTGAGGGATTTCCTTGGAAAAGAGCCACGTACAGTATGGTATGCCCGTTGCAGCACGCTTCGCGTTTACGGCTGTCGTTAAGCATTTGGTACGTATCCAAAGGGTTCTCGCGATACGAACGTCCGCCAGTTTTAATTTTTACGTTCTTCCCTAAAGCGGATTTTAACGAGTAGTAACGTTCCTCAGTAATTGTGACGGTTGACAAAATCCGCAAGTGGTGCAATCCTTATATTAAACTTTTTCCAAGTTCGTTCACTGTAAATCAGTCAGCTCGCAACCTAGTTTTGAGTTTTTACGCCAGCGGTTAGCGTAATTCACCGCGTGCCAGGGGCCGCGCGTTTTTTGTTTCGGCTCGTTAGCCCTGTCTTGCCGCGATTAATCTACATTGATATTTAAGCCCCGCAAAAGGAAGGAGCAAATGCGTTCGTTCCAACGATTCGAGTAATTAAGAACGTCCCTTTTAAGTTTCGAAATGTCGCTCTCGTTGGAGAGATTATTTTCGAATCGTTGGAGACCCCTAAAAAAGGAACGTGGCGCGATTAAATATTACGAGGCACGAAATGTCGGTCGAAAGCTAAATGTACGATGTCGCGAGATACTAGCTACTGGATTAAGAGAATCAATCAGGGCGAAATTTATTATTGTCTTCTCAAAGTTTTAATTTTTAGTATAACTATTGTTTAGGTTTTTATAGTATTTTGAAAACTTATAACAAGAAATCAACTCGCATTATTTGTGTAAATTACATTATTTCCATTTATGCTATAGATATATATCTCAGGTACATATTCGACATTTAAGAAACACACCATCAGTTTTGGTTTCTTTCTTATACGAAATACGTACCGGGTCAAACTCGTAATACATCCAACACAATTTTCAAATTACGCGGTCGAAGTAAAATATTGTCTTCCTTTTTTAAGCGGTTTATTTTCTTCGGCAATAAAAAAAGAAAAAAGGCGGTTATACACTCCAACGTGTTATTTCAAAGTGAACTGAAAAAATATTTAGCTGTACGTCGGGTAATATTGGGTAAACATTATTAAAGCGAGTTTCATCCATCATCGTTCCATTTTTCTCCGCCATATTTTTATTATAGAACCAAATGTCAGTAGCCAATTTAGTAGTACGTGCGAAGCATAAATAATCGCAGCATTCATTGTTTAAAATAAAGTGCAAATTATTAATACAATTGAATGTTAAACCTCAACATACTCGTATGATTCGAACATAAACCTTCGAATCCTGTCAATCGTGAGTGAGTGATACTTGTTCTGAATGACCACAAAAATTCTCATCATCAATCAAACTTCGCCTTCGACACTGCTCATGGTCATTACTAATAAACTTATACTTAATCCCCACTGAAGAAGCCGCTGTTTATTCAATAAAGGGCAGATAAAAACATAAGGACGATTTATGCAAAAAAACATAAAACATAACAAATAATAAATACGTTTATTCCACGATCGTTTCACACAAACTCTCTGACGCCTCGCGATCGTTTTCACAACGATCATCTTTTTCAACAATTGCCTAACAACTAGCGAAGGATGACTTGCATAATGTACAATACCTTATTTTCACACTTGTACAGTTCGTTACATCTATTCCATTATACACGTAGACCAATCGTCGCCTAAGCATTCACGGCTCCGCGAAGTGCATTAAAGGGACTAAGTGACAAACGCTTCCAGGCGCTGACGCGCATCTCTCCGTACGTATGACGGCGATCCTCGAGCAAATTGCACGATTCGAATCCGCAAGCCGCCTAACCGTGGTTCATATTTCATGAGGATCGGGGCGTATCAACCATTCCGCGCAGGTTCGAAGTGTTTGTTACTGCTCCGATAAGGGCCAGCGCTTCCTAGAGGGGGAGCCGAAGAGGGCTGTGTAACTGCAACATCTGTTGGCGCAGATCTTAAGGTCTATCCCCGCATCGGTATCCCGCATCTGTTGTCCGCGCGTTCGGCACGTCGTGAGATTTCCACGGGGAAGAGAAAAAGAGGGTGAAAAGGGGAGGAAAGGAGAAAGGCGGCGTCGAGCGATTTCGAATAAAGCGAAGAAGCCGCGCACTGCCGAGAAGGTCGTTCCGTCAGAACGATTGGTGGCTTAACGCTTTGAACTAGATTTTCTAAGATGCTTACGTACATCGCGAGTATCTTTGAAAAAGAGGAGAGCAGAAAAGGAACGTCAATGAATCGATATGATTATATACGATCCGCGATGAGTTTATGGAAATTTAAAGAAGATACATAGTTACGAGAGAGAATTGACTGCTTGGATAATTTTAATGTTAAAGAACGAACTTCACGCAATATTGCAAAAGTTAATTGTTTATACGATTCATATGTACGTCTGATCAAAAGTTAATATAACTTTACTGCACGTATTGATTTGACGAAGAAGAGTTTGAGATTAATACGATTTTGAATTAGATTCCTTTAATTTTATCGGGATAAATTAACCATGAAGCTTCCTTGCCTCATCCGTAATTCAGGATTTTTAGAATTCTACCTAAGAACGGAAGTCTCTAATATCGTCGTATTTTTCCTGCGAGGCATTAAGGCTCATCGAGGGAGATGGGTTAACATTAAGCGCAAATAATCGTGATGTAATGTGTTAGCACAGGACTCATCGGCATTCCCAGTGGCATCTGGCATCTGTTGGATGAACACTTGTGCGGTATCCTGAGAATTTTTTGATCGATTAAGAGGTGGAAGATGTTCGCAAATCGTTGGAAGTCTTAGAATTTGTAGCCAATGAAAAGAACCGCCTTGGCAACTTCAGTTTCGTTAAATGGCCCGCAAAAAGGGAAATCAATGGAGTATTTGCACGCAATACATTTGTATTGCAATGGCAATCACGGAGAAAGTGTCTTAACACTTGCGACGTTAAAACTTTCTTCATGTTAATGCCCGTGGGGTAAAAGCTGGCAGCTTTGTATAGGGTGCGACCTTCGATCGTGGCTCTTAGGTAAAGTTCTTCGACATCTGTTTCAGACTCTAGTTTCTTGCATTGGGGGACATCCTTTCGAGGGCCAACTCATTCCTACGGAATTTTCACGGAATTCTTTCGCTCGTGATGCTGTGTCACCTTTTATTTTCAGATTCAACTTTGTGTGTGTGTGTGTGTGTGTGTGTGTGTGTGTGTGTGTGTGTGTGTGTGTGTGTGTGTGTATACATTTTTTGCTAGATAGACCGTCTCTTCCTTTACGCATTGTAATCTTCAAAGATATCAACGATCTTCCAATATATATTCCCTCAGACGCAGTTCTGAGATACACAAATAAATTAAATTGTTACGTTATAAAGTTTGGAGGAGTACGCAAGATATGAATCAGACCTACCTGTTTATTAATGAGACATTCTCGAAATACAATAAAAACAGACGATACCAAAATTGAACGCTTTTCTATCGAAAATATATAATCGTTTTATATAAGTTGGAGGCACATTTTCTATTTCATTGTTCGATTTTGATAAATACATATATTTAACAAAAAAAAAAGAAAATTCCAATAGATCAGAATAGTAAGTTCTTCGCTGACGTAAGAAAATCATGGAAAGTCTTCAAAAATACATGATCATAAACTTGTATAATTTTCCTAATAAACATCTGACTCGTCATTCTGACGCGTTTCGTAGTTCCAGTCTTAAATTTCTTATTTGTCAGCACGTAGTTCCCTTGATATCGATTGGCGTACCACTTAGCGGTACGCCATTAAACGATCGAGTAGCAATCGACTTCTCTCAGGGACAATTTGACGTACCGCATCCCCTGGCGCGATAAATTTCTCTGCATCGTAAATCTCCGCGACGGGTCTCACCCCCGATTTCTCGACGTGGCAATAAATACGAATTCTCGGCGAAGGGTTGTTTGACTTTTCGCTCAAACGAAGACGGCACTCCGGTTCCGATTTCCTGCGGAACGCGTGGGCCATACGTTCTGATTTTCACGGGGAATTAAAAGTTCTTTCTGTTTCCGCCGTGGCACGATCTACGACCGTATCGAAAGACGGTGAGATTCGCCAAGCGTCTCTCGTGTCGAGGAATTTCCCTCGAGGCATCGACAAGGCGGCACCTCCTAAGATTCCTCCCCCACTTTCCATTTGCCCCTGGAAAATTTCCGGCCGAGGAAATATTTTACAATCGACCGGCACGGTGGATGGTTGCGTTGAAATTAAATAATACTCCTGCTCTTCGAGTAGGAGCTGAAGATATACACAAATACTGTACTATCGATACGTATACCGATTGCTTCTACATTTGTTAAATTTTGTACGCAATAGCTTTTATATTTTTTATACCGGTATAATCGCCTTTTTTGAAAGGATTACGAAGGATCGTGTATTTTGTCCATCGGCTTTTATCACTTAAATTCCATGGAAGTTGGTTTTATACTCGAAGCTTCGAGTAATGGATTATATAAATACAACCCTAGGGTCTCTAATCTATAAGTATATTCGACATACTTGCTTCGTACGTATTAACGTACCAAAGTGTACACGAAGTTAAGTACAGAGATTAGGGATGCAGAAAATCAGAGTCGCGTAGAAACATCTTTCCTTATCCTCGATGAAATTCATCAGCCTTTGGCGTGCACGATTGCAACACTCGTAACGAGGGTAGAGGCCCGGGCAAGTCTGCGCGCTTTTTCGCACAGCCGTCCGTTTGATTTACGATTTCATTAATGCGGATACGCCCTTTCTCCCAGGACTGGTCTCCGAATTTAAATTTCGGAGACGAGCCGAGGAGACGCGAGCGTGTACAGGCGTATCTCGCGCGGTGGGAGAAATTTGTTCGCATACTTGACGTACCTGAACTGCGCTTCCCGTACGTATCTACGGACTCGACATTTCCCAGGGGAGGCCGGGGCCCACGGAAGGGCCTCGAAGAAATTGATTGAGACGTATCTCTGTCAGGGACGGATATTAAAACAGTCTGCGGGGGAAACGGGAGAATAAGTGTACGAGTGTCAAGGAGAAGGATTTCCGTGGCGGCGGGAAAGGAAGAGACGCGAAGGGGGGGGCTTGGCTTTGGCGTGTGCTCGATTAGAAGCAGAAATAAAAAAAGAAGAGAGAAGGGAGCTGGAGTAACCGAGGACGGGGAGCCTGGACGGATAAATCGGACCCCTGGATTAAATTTAATAATACAGGTGCGGCCAATCTCGAGGAGTAACGGCGGGTTACCTTTCGTCGTTAATGTTTAACCATGCTCGAAATGCATGCCACGTGGGTACGTGCCCGGTAAGAACTCGGCGCTTCTCGAGTTTATTCCTTGCTGCTTTAAAATGTACACGCGTTCCGCGTTGCGTGCACGCGAGATGTGCAGCATTGTACGCTTGATGATGATTAACCATGGCGCGTGGTGCATTAGTCGGAGCTCTGTAGAAAATCTATGGGAATTCTCGGCTCAACTTTCTGACTCCTTGAAATATGCGAGTTGCGTGCACGCGTGGTGTGCATATGTATGAGTGAATATGCCTAAGTACATCCAATTCTGTTTTTACGCGAACTTCTTTTACACGATTTTGATTTAACACGAATTGTGAAAAAAATTTAATTTTCTTTTTACACAGCTTATTTTGATTTAACACGATCGATTTAAATTCTCAGAAGAAAATTTTGCTTTATTTGTATTTTTATAACTGCGACATTGGAGATATTTTTTTACACGTATTCTTCGGGAACGTATCTATCGTGTAAAAAGAGAATTAGGTATATATTCAAAGTCTATTCGAGTTGTATTCAAATGTATCGTGCGTTGATCAGGGATTAATGAGAATTTTGTTGCGTATTCATCCCTCGACATGCTCTTGGTGATTCGAAAGAATTCTGAAGGACACTTAGCGGCAATGAATTAATAATACTGGCTTGATCATAGGCATTATTATATCACTCGTGCATAATTGATAAACACGGTTTTCGAGCTATGGGCATCGAGCTTTCCAAGCCCATTACTCCCGAGAGAAGCTAACACGGTGTTACACCTGTCAGAGCAATTTCGTGGTACCTGCTTCACGCCATGTTCTGAAAGTCAACCGCTAAGAGATTGCGCCGAACAAATGAAATTACCGCCTGACCGCAGAATGCAGGGGCACTTTCTTGAAGAGCAGAGTCCGCTCCATCGATTACCAGCTCTCCAAGCTCGTGAATACCTCGAAGTAACGTTGATTCCGATCGACGCGGCTCCGCGAGTGCCCCCTGGCTGATTTGAGTATTTATCGCGCAAAAACCCCGAGATCGAATCGATGGGAACCTTTGTTCGCGCTCCGCCAGCAACGTTCAAACGTAGATTTATTATTCATCGGTCTTGGCGACGAACTACCAGCGGTTTGGGCGCCGATATGAATACTAACTTATCCCTTCCAGGCCCGTGATTACGTCCTCTGTTAAACCTTTTGTTAAAGAACTTTCATTGTCGGTCCAAACTTGAAAGGGAGGACTCGCGATATTTCAAGGGCGGACTTTAACAAGCGTTTTACTCGCAGCTTAAATCGGAAGCTCCCGGTTCCATTTGTTCGTGGCGGAGTAAAATACGTATCTTGTTCCAGATTGTTCCGCCGGGAGCATTGTTTATGAGAAAACAATAGCTGTAATTTCCCCGCGAATCTTAAGTGGCGACTGGGTGAAAAGTTCCGAGACGCGACTGGGACTTTGAGGAGGAGAAATCCGGGAGTGGAATTCCGATCGTACGGTTTCGGTCGAGCGGATAAGGTGGTAGTTACCCGTCGACGAATCCAGGACTTTCCATTAACGTGTCTTCGGGCAGCGTTGTGCTAACTCACGGACAAGAAAAGTATTCTGCACTGTGTATCGCCAAATCTCCATTTTGAGCTGACTGCCGTTGATAACGATTTTGGCAGACTTCCCGTATATTCAAGGCTGAGCCCGAACTGGGAAAACAGCAACGTAGAGAATTTATATTCCGCGTGTCACGTCGAATTACTCTCTTTCGTACTATATCCCTTGCCAAAACTTACAGGATTTCTGTTTTCAGGAAGCGTGGCTTTCGTTATTAATTTCCTTTTTCTGGCATAAACCTCAATCGCGATTAATAACTTACAACGAGAATTCTGTCATTACTAAAGAAAACATCGTATCTCATATCAAAATAATTCCTTTCCGTGAAAACTATGCCAAGCTGTGCGAATATTATTCCAATATCTGATCAATAATAATAAGGATCAATCCAACACCACTTTGATCAAACTTTTCCTAACAACCCGCGAAAGTTATCTTTTCGATACGACCACCCATGCAAGTTGTAATCGTGCCTTCCTCTTTAAACCATAGTTTTAATATATAAGAGCGAGAAAAGAATTTTAAAAGGATACGGTGTTTCCAGTTGAGGAAGCAATTCCGAGCAATTTACGGTATAATTATTTTGAGACGCAAATTCAGTCTCCTCCAAAGTCTTCTCCGCTTTTATCCGATTCTTGTTAACAGTAGCGATAAAATAGTCGCTCTTATCGCCCAGAGAAACTCCTTTCAATGCGGCCCAGTTACGTCCTGACAATAAAATCTGGGCCGGGTCGCTTCGTTCCAAAGGCGAATACATATTATCGGTGTTTACCATTGGGAGTTTCGTGGCGTCTAACTGTCGCATGACTCATTTCAGGCGGCGGTCTGGCGCGTCCAAAGATGACTCTGAATCTGGACGGCGGTGGAACTGGGGCTGGTGTTGGAAATATGGGGAGTCAGCTACCACCGAAAAAGCCCGGCGGCCTGAACCTCGGTTTGCCCCTGGAGATGAGTACCGTCCGGGGATCTGCGGATCTGGTCGACGTGGACCTCCCTCTGGAGAGACAAGGGTAGGCTATGTGGATTTGTTCATCGACACAAAAGCTATGATCGATCGTGGCAGTGGAAATTGCTTGAAGGTTTTTTTTATATAGATCTGAGAAAAGTACAAAATCTTGGATAATCAAGGAAGGTCATACGATTTCTCTATGGCTAAGCATGAGTGGGAGATAGTAATTTGATAAGGCAGATATTCGTGTTTGAAGTAGAATAAGCAGGTCGCGCGCGAGGTAAAGTGATGTTCCTGAATTTGTAATGAGACCGTTTGGAAAGTGAGGTATAGCCGTTTTCTAACTTTGTGGTAGAAACCACGCTAATGTGTTGGTTGATTCATATGTTCCTGTGTATTGATGAAGTTTTCGTGACAGATTTATATACAGAATTAAAATGGAATATTTGAGATGTAGCTGGAAATGATCGTGGATTTATTCAGATTATACTTCGTACAACTTTGGCGAATCGGATTAATGATATTTTAAAATTAGCTTATTATTGTACATTTATTTATCTTTATGTACAAACCTTTAATTTACTGACATCCTGATTTTATTCGTATCTTTTCGCAATGATTTAAGAAATTCGTGTACGTTTAGAACTGATTGCGGAGAAATAAAAATCCTCTTTTTCTACCAACAAGAATAAAATTGATGCTCGGAAACTTTTGATATGTCGGCCCGTCCGTCCACGGTCGTATATAGAATACGTAACTTCTATCGTCTTCTTTTGGTGTTGGAAAGTGCTCTTGGTTTATTCTTTTCTGAAACTTTCCTCTTCTGTATAGATGGTATCATGGATCCATCACGAGAATCGAGGCGGAGGCTGTCCTACGGCTTCTCAGAGAAGGAAGTTATTTAGTAAGGAACAGCGAATCGACGAAACAGGATTATTCTTTATCCTTGAAGTAAGTTTAATACATTCACTTTATAGTTCCTAACTACCATCCACCTCGCGTTGGGATTTTTATTTCACGATCCCCTTAGGAATTCAATAAAAGTCAAGGATTGCGGGTAATGCAGCTATAAATATTGCGATAACTAAGAAAGCCAGTGTAGCCAGGTCTTTTCTAGACTCTTTAAATTTCTATCAATCACACATTTACTTCTATATTACAATCGGTATGTTATAAGAATACGTAAAGTGCACATTCTTCATTTAACGATTATATTTTTTATTAAAACTACTTTAATGCAATAGCTTAGATGCGTTTGGGAAAAAATCGAAAAAAGCTAAAATTTTTCAAATCTACTCGGTACGCGCTCCGATACTTTTAAGAATAAGGATCAAGTGGTTTATTCCAATTTCAGGAGCGCGCGTGGATTCATGCATATGCGCATACAGAAGAACGAGGACCTAAACGCGTACATCCTGGGCCAATTCAGCAAGCCTTTCGAAAGTATACCGGAAATGGTCCGTCACTTCAGCGTGAATCGTCTTCCGATACGCGGGGCCGAGCACATGTGTCTTCTGCATCCAGTAATAGCGCAGCTTTTGTAGCGCATCTATCGAAGCGCCGTTTGAGGCGCTCGAGCTTTTTGATAACCCGTTTAATCCGCGCTGGCAGACGCTCGAGGAGGCACCATTAGGCCAATCGAGCAGGCTGGCTAAAGTCAGAACTGCTATTTTCCAAATGTTGGGCACTTCCAAGTACCTAGGACACGTCGTTATCCTTCCGTACTTCCACCAAAAACCCTCCCTTTTATCTCGCATTTTACACGATATCGAGATTCGTTAAGGGAAGTTAAGCTTAAGTGAGTCGTCGCATCAAGGCCCGGGAGAGTCGTCGCTCGAGTATTCGATCGATGCCGCGGGAATACAGTACAAAACATTATCATCGAGGGAGGTTTGCCAGGCGGCGAGGAACAATCTCGAGGAGTACGAAATCATCCATCGGATTTTCTTTCCACGTACATCGATGAGCGGACGAAGGCTGCGGGCGTTGCGAAGCTGGAATGCTGAGAAGAGGACGTAGATAGTTCGTCCACGTTGAAGCATCCCAAGTTTCTTGACGAAGCTGCCCTTTCGTTTGAGCAAAAATTCAGGGCGGTGAAATCGCTTGTACACCGTTCGACGCTTTTCGAATTCAAAGGCATGAGTCTTGAGAGATACGACTCGCCTTCCCAGAAGCAGTGTACAAAAACCGCCTCGAAAAGCTGACACGAGGTTTTTTGAGGTGACAGTCGTATTTTCGATTAGGATGTCGAGATTTCTCGTTCCTCGCTGCGCGAGGAAAAAGTTTTTGGAACAGCGGGCGCCGTCGGTGGGGGAGGGGAGGGGGTAGATCAGGTTTCTCGCGAAACTCACGAAGAACGTCTCGGTCGGAGAAATTCTAAGTGGCTGTAAGTATTAGTCTGGACGAAGACCATTGCCGTTTCTCGCGCGGAACTTTATCGCGAACATTGAAAATAAATAGCATTGAAGGAAAATGCATTGTTCTCTTGTTCTTTTTAAAGTTCGACCTGAGGAACGGCAATGCTTTGGTGCACTGTTGCAGGCAGAAGCCAAAGAAGGAATTCTCTGATTTCGATGGATTCTAAAGATATTGACGATGCCACAAGACGATGTAATAAGGTAATAAAGAAGAGATTTAGGTCGTTTATTTTGAGCAGAATGAAAGTGAGCGATCGTGAAGCTCCAAAATGACGGTGATTATCCATCCACTTCAGATATGGTGGATATTAAGATGTGAAGGACATTATTGTAAGAGGATAAACCGAAGAAAATTTTCGACCGCCAATACCCGGGCCTTAGTAATAAGTTGTACAGGCAGAAGTTAAATCGACCACTACAAACGTCGAGTCTAAGAATGGGAACCTTGGTTATAGATCCGCACTGACTTTCAATGAAATTAAACAAAATAGTAGATCATTATTTTCAACAAGCAGAATCGCTATTACAGCAGTGGATAAACAGCAATTTATGAGAAAAGTGCGTAGTAACGTTTGGAAAATTCATATAATTTGTTGTACTTGAATGAGATAGTAGCAAAATGTAGGCTTTATTCGCATAAACAACAAAATTTAAACGAAGTAAAAAAAAAATGCCAAGTTTTGTCATGGCAGCTAGTATTAAAGACTGGACATTTTTACTTCAAGATTTGCATTCCACAGAAAGAATTCTCTTTTTATCGCATATTTGAAAGAATTTTTCCATCAAAAGTAACTACTACAGGAACATGGATTAATTCCTGCAATTTTATTTGAAATATTAACACGTATTTTTTTCGTAGCTAACTGCTTTTGACAAGTGTAGTGGAGATAACGCTTCTCCCAAATACCGAGTTATTGCTGTGTTCAATTTCATGAAAATCGGTAAGCGTGACGACCGAGGCTTCCCTAGTAAGATCGATGCCTCCACACTACTGTGGACATGAGGCTATCGAGGGAGGAGTTGCAAGAGCTTTACAAAACGGTTGTTCCTGAAACTCGCAGCGCTGCGCCGCGAGGCCGACGAGAAGCTATCGATGGGATCAGAATTGCTGTTTTGCGAGTCGACAAAGTAGGAGAGAAAGTGAGAGAGTAAGAGAGCGAAAGGTAATACGTACTTAGATATGTAAGCGTGTCACGTGGGCGAATTAGTCGCGGATCGGTGGGACGGAGCTGGAAGCCAAAGAAAGGCCAAGCGTGTTTTTGCTCGCGATGAAAACAAACACAATTGCGTGGATGAAGGCGAAGGCGCGGTTAGGCCGCGGTTTAAATGCCAAACTTTGATAACTTTGCTCGTAATCCTTTAGTCAGGGTTTAGTTGTTCGTCGTCGTTGATAAGTGATTAGGCTTAGACCGCTAAACGGTTGATCGAGAAGTACTTTACTTTGGTACTGACGATGAGAGCGTGGTACGAGGGGCCGATGGTGGGTCTGATCCAGGCTGACCGGGTAGGAAGACACGGCGAACAGGTCGTTTGGCGCGATAGAAGGATGAAAAGTGGATACGGACGATCGAGGTCAGCCAATTTGAATCATCGATGGCTCGTGAACCGAGTCATCCGTCCGACAGTCTCTAATTTTTGGGAGATTTTTGTGAGAGAGGGCAACCGATACATATTTTTTCATGTGATATTAATTTGTTACAGAGATAGCCTAGTTTCACCTGTGATCTGTTACTTAGTTCCCATTATCCGTGTTTGTTGGTCGCTGTGTGCAATATTCTCGTACGTACGATAACGATAATAACGATAGTAATAATAACGCTAATAATGGTAATTAAATCGCTATTATACGATGTAGCCAGCAACGATGCGTAACGAAAGACGCAAGAAGACGTCCGTGGTGTTACAATAATTATTTCGAGCTAAGGCATTCGATTCACGATGGTTGTGAGCGAATATCCGTTAGTCAACCCCGCAGTGGGCCGTAACCAAAGATTTTACTTAACATTAAGTAGTGTACCCTGGAGCCAAAGCGGCAACTTAGCGAGTGCCGGAGTAGCCGAAACGAGTGTCCTTAGTTACCCCGCCTGATCTTTCGTGCTGTCATTTTCTAGACTCGTTGAATGCGCCGAAGCTTATCGTTTCCCCCCCCGTTTACTTTCTTCGTTATCTTCCAATTCGTATTCGGCATACTCTACCTCTCGCGTTCGATTAGGTTTGGTGTAATACAGACACAGACACACACGCGCGCACAGACACATACACGCATACACACATGGACACACACACACAGAAGTTGTATTTTAAGCTGCCAGTATTATTAACTGTAATCGATAATGCATATCCATGTTAACGTTTAAGACATTATATTACCCCCATACGAGCGATTATTAAAAGATGTAATCTATATATTTATTTGACATTATATTTATTGCGTCGTGTCGTTGATCTTGCGCCAGGTTCCGTATACCGTTGATTTTGCCGTAAGATCTTAGTATGGTAATTTATAGTAACCATAGAGCTAGCGGTACGTAGATTAATGCCGTTCGAAGAAGGCGGGTGGTCGTAAATTATGTGGTAGAGACTAAACTTGTAGATACTTCCTGTACCTTGAAATTTATATGAAGTAGCACCTAGCTCCGGCGTACATACGTATACATAAATCTATATTAATACAAAAGGTCCTAGCGCGTAGTCCTTTATAGAGGATAGCAACGGTAAGATTGGAATCGGTCGAACGAGGTATAAAAGGTCCGACGGATCATTCGAGCGCTGTTGTAAACTCCTTATGTAAACGGATTTCGAACGGTGTGATGTGCAATAACGAAGAGCGATCGGGTGCGGTCATAACGTGAAGTGCGATCCAGTATTTTTGTTCTAGTAACAGACCACCGATGTTCCAAGTGGACTTCACTAGATAGTATTGTGTACTCCGAAACTCCC
Source organism: Ampulex compressa (assembly GCA_038496175.1). NCBI lineage: Eukaryota > Metazoa > Arthropoda > Insecta > Hymenoptera > Ampulicidae > Ampulex > Ampulex compressa. The sequence continues at coordinate 29,754 of JBCFXI010000412.1, read as the reverse complement.
TCTTAATAATAAAACATTTAATAAGCCCATCCCTGTGTGGTCTTACATTCCATTTCGTTTTTAAGGAACATGGGCCTTAATGGGACATAGTCGGTTTTGATTTCATTTTCTTTGTACTCAAATGTTTTGAATGACGTATGCGCTTTTGTATTTAATGAAAACTTTATTATGATTTGCGGATAATCTTTTTAGTAGATTATTTTCAACTTTATGAGTGGAACGTTATGGGAATTAGTATTGCGTATATCGGAGTATATACATAATATGATATTTGTTTGCATACTTTATAATACATAATTATGATATTTGTTTGCATAATTTTATATGTAACTGAAAATCGTTTCATTTTTACCGAATTATTTTACATAGCAGTTATGTTTGTTTATTTACAAGATATTTGACTATTGTCCGCGGATAATTTAGCGATCAATCTCTTTCAGCTTGGAAGTCTGATTCAAGCCACGTATAAAGTGTCACGTAAAATTTTGTTTTTTTTTCTAATTTATTAGTGATTATTTATTGTCCCTTTTCATCATCATGGTGCGTCTCGTGTTCAGCTTCATCATAACGCACGATTTCGTCTTCATGCGCGGTAGGATCTATAGGAACAGAACCTTCAACTGCTTCTTCAGTTCCCATCATCGGATCTATTTCCTTCAACTATAAAAATGATACCAACGAAAATGTTATTTATCGCCGTAGTTGCATGCAACCAACAGTTATTTAAAATTACTTTTCATTACCTGCTCTGCTATCGGTTCCTTAGCAGCAGGTTCTTGTGATGACTTCTTCGAACTTCGTCTGCCTGCAAGAGTGCAAGTATGTCTAGACGGTTGAAATAAATATGCATGAATTTGTGTCATGTAAAATTATTAACTTACGTGAAGTAACACTGCCACGTCTGGATGAAATTGATTTACGAGGGGTAGCAGCGTTTGGTGCTGGTCGACTCTGATGCGGAAGAAAATTTAATTTAATAATCTATAAAAAAAACTTTTGTTTACATAAATGTAAAATCTTACATAAATTTAATTTTATAAAATAAAAAAAAATAAAATCTTACATAAATAAAATCTTACATAAATTTAGTAAAATCTAGTAACTGAGTCTTTAAATTATTTAGACGTGTAATATCTATTAATACATGAAGAAATTCTGCGACAATTTAAATTTCACACGTTTTTGGGATACTTACTACAATTTCTTAATTATCTCTTTTCGCTCGATGTTGTGTAAAGTTTAATATATAAAAAATCTAAATCGTCAATGGTAGGTTCCGGTAGATTACTTAGAAATGTGATACATTATACATTAAAGTGTAGCTACCTTTAAGACATTCTGACAGTCATGAATATTATTTCCGATTTCGTAAAAGACACGTTGGTAAGTAATTACACCTATCTCAGTTGGAGTTAGTAACATTTTGTCTCGCATACACGAATCGTCGAGAGAATAGAAGTAGCAAATAAATGAATGCATTTGTAAAAGATGGAAGATAATTACCGTGGTTCGAGTTTCTTCTCCAGCCTCATTTTCGCAACACGGTCCGCAGACATCGATTTTACCCGGCATTGGTCGACCTCGGTACATTTTACCATCCGTTCCTTTTACAACTCCATCGGTGAGCTGCACTGTTTCTGGTCCCCACTGGCTCAGAAAGTGGCCCAGTCGCATGACTCTTTGCTGAGGAGTCGTGACCGTGTGACTCCCTCCGCAATAACGATTGCACAGATGATCTCTGTTAAACAAAAGGGTGGCATTAAATAATTATACGCGCAATAAATAATATTCATACAGAAATATCTATGACCTGACAATATTCTTAATGATACATCTGAATATAATCCACGCATTGCCTTATTTTGTTTCGAATCTAACACTGTTCAACTGATCACCTAGGTGTCTTTGCTAGCAATTCTTCTCTCGCACTCTTCTGCTTTCTCGTCTCCTCCTGCAGAGCTGCCTCGAATTGTATCATGTTTCTACTGTGAGGCAGTTTTCTCTGTTGCTTCCTAACTTGGTCCAGTTCATAGGTGAGGTATGGTTTCATACTCATAGTCGCGGGCAGTGGCTCCAAGCGAATCTTAGCGGTGTCCTCCATCCTCATCACCACGTTCTTGTCGCACGATATACATTGAACGTCCCTAAACAGAAACAGAAAACGGCATGGTTTGTCTTCAAGGCTGATTTCATTTATTTTATTCTGGATATTTATGAGAGGGATGATACCTGAGCATCTTTTTCGTTCCGGCTGCTTCGTTCTCTCGGCTCATCTCCGCCATGCTCTTTAATTTTTCCTGAAGCGACTTTAGTCGGTTGTTGACAAAGTCTCTGAGCGGACTGATCTCGATCTTGTCCACTTTACTTTCGATCTCGCGCTGCACCTCGTCTAGAGCTTGTTGCCAGATGGTTTCCTGCTTGCCTAGTTTGCCGATGGCATCCTCCAGTCCTCGTGCAAGATCATCGCAAGCAGCGTCGAACTGATCATGAGAGACCTAATAAAAAATGACCTTTGAATTTTCTCTTTGGAGATTATAGATTCATTCAGACTCTGTCGAAACAAAATTTTGTAATGTAAGGCAGTCAGTGAGATTCAAAGGATTATTACGAAAGCTAAGAAAAAATATTAATATTGATGTTACGTGGTTCAATATTAACCGTTTGATTAAAGATCACTGATTATCTGTGGTACTTCATATTAACGTATTCCTCATAAAAATAAAACAAAATATTTAGATAAATGCTGTGATATTTGCGAAATGTTGACAATCCATCAATGCTTTTAGAATAAGATCGAATTACGGAAACATTATTGTCATGTAAAACAACATCTTTCTCTTTATAAATTTTCATCTGAGATATGTTAGCATATCTAGCGTTATACCTTTCTATTGATCATGTGAGCATCAGCTTTGTCAGCTAGGGCGTCTTCAAGATCTTCCTTGTCGGCCTTTATCGTTTTCAGAAGTTCAATTTGTTCTAGCAGCGCCTAGAATCGGAATCCATTGTTTCATTATGTCTGAATCATACGCTTCCGGTGCCACGTTTAAAATTATTAGGCATACGTTGAGATGTATTTCACGATTTTCCTTGTCGTCCATCAGACGGTCGGCAGTTTCGTTGAGCCTCTCCATGTCTCCTCGTATGTCTTGTATTTTCTTCACGACTTCATTCAGTTCGCTATCATCGGAGGCTTTCGTAGGAACACTCTGGATCCTCTCTGACAAGCTACTCACTTCTTTCTCCAAAGTCTCTATACGAGAGGCTAGCTGCTGCAATGTGTCCCCGTATATCGCCTCCAAACGTCTTACTTCTTCTATGCACTCCGTTAATTGCCCTTCTATCGGTTCTGTAGATTTCAGGCCAGTTTGTTGCTTCGGTTTTTCTTCAGTTTTAAGCGGCTCATCGGACGATATTTCATCGTGTGCAGGTTTAATTAAGACGTCAGCCGTTGTAGAGACTTTTTCACTTTCTTAATGAAAGCGATAGTAAAATGATTTGAAGTAAATAAACGTTTTAAGAATACTCCTTTTGAAACGTAATATGTTTTATAGGATTACCAATGATCATTTTTTGATTTAGGTCATGCAGGTCTTTGCGCATTAAGGCCACTTCCGTCTTCAATGCGCTGACATTGTTTTGCATTTCAAATATATCGATTCCACCTGTACGATTAGTTGAAATATGATAAATAAATCATTTTTAGCTTTAACAGCCTTGCATTGGGAAAATATAGTGAAAGTATAAACTTGAGCGTTCTTTCTCTTTCTACCAGGTTTTCATATAGAATATTATTTTTAATATCCTTGTAATGCTTATACAAATTTTATTTGATAATGTATAGGTATAAATTACTTAAATACCATAATCTTTGTTTGACATGTTTTTTAAAAAAGAGTATTATTATCGGTGATTGCAATTAGTACTTACCCATAGTTGCACGTCGTGAAGCAAGTTTAGTTGGTTTTGGAGGCTCATCCACAGTTTCCTTCTCTGCCTTCGAAGATTCATCGACGGTTTCCTTATCATTCTCTTTTTGATCAGTATCCGGTGAATCCTTGTCTACTGTTGGTTCTGTTTCAGTTGGTACGGATGAATCACGTACTTTTTCCTCACTTAGCATGCTAACGACCGTTTGTAAATTAATGATCGTTCGCTCCATATCCGAAATGTCGTTCTCCATATTCGCCAATTTCTCTTCGAATTGTGATGTGTCTCCCGTTGCACCAAAACTAGTCTCACCCTTCATTACGTCTTGTACTATGGTTGTTAACTGACAGTACAACATTCTTAATAAACTATAGCTTACATGACTTGTTTGAATGCTTTGGTTCTATGAATATATTGGAATGTTTTTATATTATCACAAGGACGTATTTGATTCGAAGATTAGGAATGAAAAATTATCGTCTCCTATACAGTGTTTTTCACATATAGAATCTAGTTCAGAAGTAAAGAAGAGGTACAAATATGATGAAAAATGTGCCTGTAAACATGTATCCTAAGTTCCTTTCATTTTTTATTAATGCGCAGCAGTTTATTTTTATAGAAGATGTGAATCACTGATTTGATGTACCTTGTCGATACCTTGCTCACTGGCATCGAGTCTTTTTGTGATGTTAATAATTTGCCATACGTCGGTCACGGGGTCTGTTATTTTACCCTTAAGTCGTTCTATTAGTTCCGAAGTCGTCGACAACTCTTCCAGTGCTTGAAATCGCTGTTGCAGTTCTCTAACCTGCAGAAATATTACTATTCGCTTCATCTAAGTAAAAAACGACGTACACGAAAAATACGAGTTGGAGTAAAATCGGTCAGACGGTATAATTAATTGTAAAAAGTAGGACACATATATATTTTATTATATAAAATACTTATGCGTTGTTTTCTTTGCTTACGGAATTTTCGAGCTGTTTAAAACTCAGTGCTGTCGGAGTAGTACCATCCACGACGGGTTCTACGAAAATAACCGTTTGGAATTCACCTTCCAACCCAGGTCCTATTTGTTGCTTTATTCCTTTCGTTGTTATCGTATCCGGTCTCGTAGTGGCCTCAGGAGAATCTTCCAAATCAACAGCATAAGCGAAGAGTAATTATGCGTGACAGATTACTTTTTACAAGTTTGATATTTATCTGCTTCCACAAGTTGAGCAATAAACACTGTAATCGACGATACGATATTTATGTGGAATAGTCCTATTATCAAAGAGAACCTTTTTCCATATGAGTTTCATCATTTGTAGGTGGACTCGGAGTAGTTTTTTCGACTTTCGAAACTGGCTCTTTATCCGTGTCTGGGGCTGTGTCGTGATTAAATTTAAGATGTATGTTTATCGAGAATTGTGAAAAATATCGATGACTTTCCTTAAAAGACTTTACTGCTTACCATCCGTAAGTACGTCGACATTGACGGCATCGGTGTCACGAAGACGTTGCTTTACGTTTCCGGATGCATCGGTAATGCTGTATTCGTGGAGGTGCAACGTTGGCCCGGCTTTCAACGAGGTCACCATCGTCTATAGAAATCTCACATCAAGAGCTACCAATGATACTAGTTGTACGTTCAACGAGCCATAGGTTTCTCACTTTGATTCGATTCGCATCTTCGCCACGGTATTCTACCTTGGTTGATCGTAAGTTTATTTGATGCAGCAAAACGTGAAGAAAGTTGTGAAGAATGTTTAGATTTACGGCTCCCACCTGATACAATGAAGTTCATGATAACTTAAAAATGTTGGAGGAAAAGGATAAGACTATACGAAAAACGTCTTTTTATATAAACATATATATTTTATATAAGCAGATATTCTTGAAAAAGTACGAGGTTTGCATGTCTTTTTGCATGACCGTCAGATTTACATTATCTTTCTCGCGTAATATATTTTTGTTTTATATTTTACTTTTGCTTTGACCTTTATTCGATACCTATTTTTTTTTTAACTGTTCCAATTCTATTGAAGCATAAGAACTAGTCTACGATTGTCACAAACGAGATCTCAATAATGCATTTTGTTGCTACGTGATAACACTATAGTTATCTGATAGACCTATAGAATTGTTCAGATATATACAAACACATTTATCTGTAAGCATTGCCTGCGACAATCTATGAAGGTAAAGTATTATTCGAGTTACTTCTGGAGTTCCCAGGGCAAGGTCCAGCATTTGGGGTAAGGACACTTCAAGACTGGCCACTTCAGAATTAGTGGCAGCGACGGGTTTTTGTGCCGGCGCCTTCGCGGTTTTTGCAGCCATTTTACTTCACGCTTTAAATCTCACGCATAGTAATCGAATCCTCTCTTTTTTAATTTTATCCACCGGCATCCGACCAGGCGGGCATGACATTTTCGGTCGAAAGACTTTCCTTTGTTCGATAACAGCGCCTTTATGCGCAAGGGATGAAGTATCGCCACCTTACCGACCTACAGTCAGAAACAACTGGGGTTGATTACCCCTCAGAATCAATGGTAGTACTGAAGCTGTTCAAGCATTTTACTCTAAGGGTGAAGCGACGCTATGAAGAAAATGACACGATTTCGAAGGACGCCCACTAGCTGGCGCCATATGTATTTTCGACTAGTAGTGTCCTCTTGCATCACCGTGACACGGTTTAATTTTTTAGCCTTTTTTTTTGTTCTCTTTAGTGTCTTATTATGCAAGAAGAACGATATATTAAGCGGTACTTGAGCTTCTTGATATTATAAATGTCAGATTTAGAGATGTGTACTGGTTGCATTAGATATCAAGATGTAGATTTAATTAGTCTAGACGGGTCGTCGTGGAACTACTACGTACGCAAAAGACAAATATTCAGAGGAAACATCTCATACGACATTTAAGCAATCATTAATTCAGAAGCCTCTGTTTAATATAGATCATAATATAGAAATATATCACATCCGCAATAGATATTATAGTCTAGGAGAATCGAAAGGTGAGATTTTCAGAGATTCAAAGAGAGAATTCTAGTACGCGAGGCTCAGATTTAAACGTATATTTATTTTACACTTTACCATATACAATAAGACACTTGGTCCAAAGGACAGCTTTAGATTTTACCACGAATATCATTGACAAGTGTCCTCCTGTATTTAACATCAATCATTGAAATACGAATTAATCGCCAATATCCTTAAACCATAATCTCACAGTCCGATAAACACGCTCCAACGATTTCACTGGACCTCTGCGAATTATCGAGCACAACGTTGTAGTCGTACACGAGGTACGCCTTTTCATTATCGCCTTTATCGAGACTCGAGGACGAAAATGTATTCTCTTTCGACGTGCACGAGCGACCAGTACGTATTTCACATGCGCCGCCCATGAAGCTCCCGGTAATTTCCTATCAGCGGTCAAATAGACCCGACGCCGGGGCATTAATAAAACAATGATTCATCGTGCTTCGCCCTTCGTACAACAAAGCGGGCTTATCCGACGGCACGTGGCAGGTGGATCGAATCGCGAAATGGAAACAAACTCACGATTGAACCACAGATCGGCTCGCGTATTTTGCCCGACGGACAGCGTAACGATCTTCCGATCGGCGGCTAGAGTACGAGATTCTCCTCCTAGTCGTCGAATTGCGCGCGGTATATTCGAGCTGATCGCTGCACAGTGAAAACTAATTCTAGCTGGACGAAAGCAATGTTTTGGAATCGTTCTAAAATAGATTTAATTGGAAAGGCATATTGATAAAAATACGGAAAGAAACGATTCGAACAGTGATTATCAGTATTTTTGTTTTTACGCGACTGCGTGGGTGAGTAAAGAAACGCTTTGAAATTTCTTTGCGTGCTAATGACTGATTTCTGAGTTTTTTTTTGTGCACTGCAAAATGAAAGATAAATAAATGTGGAACTGGTTTATATCCTCTTTCTTTTTCTTTAAAATTAAAAAGAGAGTGTAGATAAGAGGAGCTTGTAATAAGAAATATATTTTTGTGATTCAGAAGGAAATTAAGAAAGTTTATACTCTGATTCAAGCACCATCAAGCAGTAATTTTTTAATACCATTTTTTGTATGAATTACTTCACAGTTTCCACAATGAATTTTTTGGTATAATCTGCTACATATCGAGAAACTTTCAAATTATCGCATAAACTCCTTTTCAAAAACAGTCCTCCGACGTATCATCAGAAAAATCTAAGAAGAAGATCATGATCTCGTTATCAGTTCGATATGCTCTAAACCATTTCAGCATCATATTCAAACAGTTTACTCACTTTTGCGTTATTCACTTTTTAAACCCAAGAAATGTATAACTTAAAAAAAACAGTTTATTTGTTGAACTTCTTTACGAACATATCGAACATAATTATAATCATCCAATATCGGGAGAGCATATCTTGTTCGACAATAACTTTGTCCTCCTAGAATTAAAACTCTAACCACTGTGCGTGGATGTTTGAGTTAGGCCACGCGATGCACATTCGCGATGCACAAGCGTGAGTAATGTCACCATTCTCGACGGTAGCGCGATACCCGCGCCGACATCTCTTCACGATAGCGCGGACCACCTTCCTCCAGATTTAGTCGTCCCTCGACCGGTGTCCATTGGGCTCGCCTGCAAGCCGCCTCTTCCGGTTTTTGCCCTCTCGCGTATCTCGTCGCTGCTTTGGGCAATCGCGCAGCTATGGAACGGTCGAAATGGAACTGCCTCGCGACATTAACGGTGAGTGAAGGACGTCGCCTCCCTGATGGAAGCGTCCCGCCACGAGCCTCGTGATCTGTCCGATCGAAATTTCGAAGCCGAAAGGTGGACGCACAGAGCTAGTGGTGTAGTGGATAGAAGCTCGGACTTCCACCTTCGAATCCCACACATCACCTCTGGTTTTTCTACGTGATATGTATACTGCAGCTCTGGTGCTTTGGAACCCACCTTAAGCAGTAGGTTCTAAGTGGAATGATCTCAGCAGTCGGTGCTGAAAATTAAAAAAAAAAGGGGACACTGTCGCTTGCTCTCTCTATCGTGTGCACGATTCAGCTTTGCACACTGGAATTTTATTATGTGTCTCAGTAAATTGGGTTTGTTAAGAAATGGGAACGATTCGTTTGGAAAGTGAAGATGGTTTGGTTTCAAATTTGTATGGTATGAAGTTCGAGTATCTCCATTTCTTTGTACATTTTTTATATATATTATATATGAGTATTATAGATAATTGGATTGAGTTATACGTTAGGTATTAATTCAAAGATCAAATGTTATAAAAGAAACATGTAATACGTATATATTCTGTATACTTATTTATTTGAATCGGGGTAACGATCGTAACTTCGATCCGTGGGGTCTAAAAAGAATAATCCCTCACGCGACATCCAGCTCGAATTTCCAGCGTGTATTCAAATCGTTAAAATAAACGATGAGAGATACAAGAAGAAAAGCGACCAAGAGTCAGTCCGTACACGTGCACGCTGATTACAAAACATCAGCAGCAAGGAACACGATACCGAGCGCTGCTCGATGTCGAACAGCACACGATAGAATCACGTTGAAACCTCAAGCTAATCATTTACTATTACTAGAACTAATCCACAAATTCCACATTTCCACGTCTCCTTTCCATATCCAAAAATCCATACTTCCATATCGATTGCGAGGAAAATCGCATTTGCAGCTTCTGCTGATCTCATTGGGACACGGAGATGGTCTGCGCTATAGGCAAAGGAGGGGTCACGTCGCGGTGACGCAAGGGTCGAGGAACCCTCGACCGTACTGGGAACACATGCTCCGCGAGGTGGTCTTCAAGACGTTCTCCCCGTCACCATCGGGCAACTACGCCATGTACAAACACCTCCTGGAGGCGCCACTCTACGATGGGCCGCTTCCTGTCGACTCAAAAGACGAAGTCAGCCTCGTCCTCTCTCGTGGAGATATTTATTACATGCCGAACGATCGCTGGGTTCTCTGCCAGGAGAGCTGCACCGACTGCGAGGCATGCACTCGCCTGAAAAATCCCACGGCCAAGTGGATCCTGAGGAGGATCAAGAGGCACTCGTCGCACGGATCGTCGCGATACGATCTTCAGATAACGATAATACCGCAGGAGGACGGTAGCTTTCACATGAGGAACCTCTGGCCACGTTCTTACGTCTACGTCACTACGCAGGGCGAGCAGGCCGCGTACTCGATGGACGATTTCGAGCAGGAGGATGGCGCGATCCCCCTGTCGAGGCTGGATGATGGGTTGGAGGAGCTGCATCGTGGTTCAGGAAAGTTCTGGCATCTTGTGGATTCCACGACGAACCGCTACGTTGAAGGACGAGAGCAAGATTCCGAGGGTACGGAGGATGGCTTGATGAATGTAAGGGAATGGTTCGATAGTAACGAGTAATTGCTAAGTGTAGCTTTGTCTTGCATGAGAGTTTCATCGAAGTTTTCCATCGTTCTGGGCTAAAACGATTGCCACCGCTTATTATATCGTCATATATATATTTACTCATAGCCCGAAATATATTTAAGTCCATAAGTTTTAACAAGTTTTGAGTTTTTGAAAGGCTCTTTTTTCTCTCTATCGTTATACGAAATTATGATCTTTCGCATTTCCAACAAATTTTATTTGTTTATTGGTTTAATTTTTTCTCTTGACCGAGTTTGTCGCTCCCAAGTTTGTCACTGTGGACAATTACCTCAGATATCTATAATTGTTTTGTGTCTTGGTAGTATCGCGTATTAGATAAAAAAAATTTACATTGCTACGCGAAAAAGAAATAAAACCGTATTTATTTATCTATACATATAGATATTATTGCACGAGTATACATCAAAATCCTTCAAAAGCGTGCCTGAAATCGCGATTCGTTCTTTAAAATATATCTAGACCAACCCAGACAGAGCATTAAAAATCCTTTTCAAACCAATACGTTCTTTGTCTATATATCGTAAGATCATTCTTTAAAAGTTATATCCTTTAAATATCGATGAGCTTTCATTCTCATGCATTAAGGAAACCCGCAAAACTGCCGTTTCAACCATCGAACCTGAGAAAGAAGAAGTGACGGAGCAAAGACATAGGCCCAAGAACGTCAGGAGGCAACGACCTCGTCCAAAGTCCGTCGACAGATTCAGCACGGTTGGTCCTTCGACCGACGGTCCAGATCAGATTTCGAAGGGCGAGAGCGGGCGGCTGGAACCTAAGCTGATCCTTGGAACCGATCGACAGGGTCAGAAGCACCTGGTTCACGTCGTGCCCGCCGTACTAACGACAAGTACGATCCCCGTGGATCTCTCAGTTTCGGCTGCTTCGTCCGGTACCAGTGCTCCTCGAACAAGCGAAGTCATCCGAGATCACGAGAGATCCGCTTATCAACGTATACTGCGAAGAATCTTCGACTCCCTGCAGAATCACAAACGCTCCATCGAGAGCTTTCTGGAGCCAACTGCAAACAAGACTCTCCAGGGCCAGGAACTAATTGCTTCAGGTAATGCGATAATCTCATCTTTCGGCATTGGGAGAATTCAAAAGCGTCCACCCTTTGAGATCGCGTCTTCCTCTGAGCCTTGTAAAGGGTAAAAAGTAATTTATCTTTCACATCGAGCTTTATCGAATACGATGAGAGAATGTCATTTATCCTTGCATGACATTATGCTCCTAAGGTCGAGGATGGGGAAATTATTTTTTTTTTCTCAAACTTTGTTACGAAAGTTGAAGAGAAAGTAATCTACTTGCGCGCTTCGAGATAAAGTTTGATGAGGGAAAGGACAATACTTTTCGTTCTCCCTGCTAGTTGCCCCCTTCGTCTCACGTTTCTTCTGTATAGAAACCGGAGATCCTCGTGTCGGGGAACGCCGACATCGAAGCAGGACTGGGTTCGCGGACTCGAAGCAAGGCGAACGGTTTCATCGTCAACGTCAAGGAACGGACAGAAATGAATCTCTTTGGGACGCAGGGAATTCCTTGGCCTTGGCGCGCAGTAGACAGCGACGAAAATCTTGGGACGATGATAATCAGGGGACAATGAATAATGTAACCGAGCATATTGCGCCAAAGCAGTTTTTTTATAAAACGATCGCGTCGAACCAGTCCTCCAATTCGAATTTCGATTATGCCAACGACCTTGGTGTGGAAACAAACTCTGTCACTTCTTCTTTGCGCGAAAAGATTCGTGAAGGAACACTTCTCATACAACCGCTCTTTAGATTAGTCGACGACGATCATAAACGTAATATTATTCACGGTAGGAAAAATTATAACGATACGCAAAGGGCGAGTGATATTATTAATTATAATGCAAATGATGGTTTGTTGTCTAGACAATGATTACCATTATTATGCATGCAAGTAGGAAAAGAAATTTATCGTACTCACTGCGTTGCGTATTGCATTTATTCATGTAATTAATGCATTATTTAATAAATTATTTATATAACGTTAAATTTATGCGACTACACATTTTGACCTGCGCATTTAAAATTTAGATTTAGATGTATAAAATCAATGCTGTACATATTCATCGATCCATCGGTTAAACATAAATCGATGCATTATCATTGATCGAGCTGAAAAATTGATGAAGCTTAAAGCTTCTGTATCGTACGTTATTCAATTCACTTATCCATGTCGTACGGTGTTAAACAAGCATCCAAATTTAGCATCATCATTAGGAATAAAAAAGCTCCATCGTTAAAAAGATCGAGGATCCTCGATTACAAATGTAATTCTTTAGAGAAACAAATAAATTTAGTACAGAGACATCTTGTTCATTATTTCACGGAGTAGCTTTTCCGTTAATATCACAAAGTGCTTCCATAGCAGTATAAAAGTCGCTCAAAGGAGGAGTAGCTGGGTGGAGAGTCACCTTAAAGTGAAAGTCGGATATCGTCCGCGATATCGACGATTTATAATTTAAATATGCCTTTCTCCACGTTAATAATTAAAATTTCCACGCTCATTATTAAAAATACAAATAATACCAGGAAATAGGTATTTCACACTTCGCTCTGCGTATACTTCTCAGAGCAGCTTTCTTATTCAAATCACAAGATGCTGTCAACGTAGCGTTGTATTCGTCGAAAAGATTAATACACGCATTCCTCCACGTTCATTCTTATCTATCTTAATTCAATTTTGACACTGGCTCTTAAGATCATTTAACCTAGAACCCACTGTTCAAGATAGATTCCAAACCACCAGATCTACAGTACGCATATCACGCGGAAAAACCACAGGCGATGGGCGTGATTCTCTCCATCTTCATTCTAAAAACACAAACAGGGAGAGATATTTCACGCGTTACTCCACCTACTCCACGGGCCAGTGCTCCCGTTAAAACCACAAGGCGCTCCCGAAGTAGCGCGGAATTCGCCGGAAGGAGGAATACTTGGGTGGCGGGTCACTTTAGAGCGAAGCTCGGGTATCGCTAAGAGGATCGACGATCCTTAATCGAGGCTGGCGCGATCGTTTAAAACGATTATAACCCTCGTGTCTCGGGGCGCATCGGGCGCACGCATTATCGTCCCGACCGCCGCACGTACACCCCCTAGCAGGCACTCCGATGTCTCGTAATTGCGTGGCAATGGGCTGGGTGGGGAATCGAAGCAGCGTAGGGCGTGTGTGTCCTCGCGATAGAGCTTAGAAACGCGGGAATATTCGCATGTTCGTGCGCTGGGAGGGTGAGTTTGCGGGCGCGGCTGTGTGTACCTGTGCGTACATATACGCGCGGAGCCTCACACAAGGCGCACGGTTTGCGAAGCAGAGGTAAGCCGGCGCTTATATTTAATTAAGGAGGATACAGGCCTGGAGGAGGGTAAGTCGGGAGGGCTGGTCGAAGAGGGGCGAGTGAGTCTCTGTGTGTTTCTTGTCTAATTGTCCGCCTCTCCCCGCGCGCTCCCGATCTGCCACCTTTGCTTCTGCGTCTGGCAACCGAGCCGCGATACCTGAGCCTCTTGACTGTCGTTACCGCAGGTCCGAGCTCGATTCTGGACGAGGACTGGCTCGGCTGTCGAATTGCTTGGCGAAGATTTGGAATTGTTTCAGAGGCTGTGAAGCAGAATGATTTGATCTCGTATAACGGTTAGGAGATCGTTCGGTGAAGATCTGAACTCGTTTGGTGGTTAGCAAGTCGGTGGATGTAGTTGGAAATTCTCGGAGGAACAGTGACGCGGTTGACAGAGGTTTGGATTTCCATGCGGAAGATCTGAGGTTGAAATCTCGGTTATTACTTTTGGATCATTTTTCATGGGATAATTTAAATTAGCTATGAGTACACCTGAAAGGAATAAATTCCAGAGCAAATGACCTTAGTAGTGGCGAAAAATGAAGAAGTGATTTGGACTTGCACGCTGTTCCTTGGTATCTATGGTAGAAACAAAGTACCTTTGCGACGTATGTAATAGAATGTAGTAATTTTCCAGAGCACTTTTATTTTGACCTTGTGGATATTTTAAGACGCGCGCACGACTTTTGGCAACTTTTGTCTGTATGTCAGGCCTTTATTTCTTTATTGCTCGTTTTTTAACCGTGCGATCTCCACGGGTTATTGAACGATATTTGTGCCGCGAGATGGTTTCAAATACTCCTTCTCTTCACATTACATTGTGTTTGTTAGATTCTGTTTGCATTATAATAAATAAAATAATTTATGCTTGTCTTCGTTATCGCATCGTAACACATATTACGCATGTTACATAAGAAGTTTCGTACTTAGATACGTTTAATATAAATTAAAAATTAAAATAACTGCATCTTGATCTTTCCCATTAGGATATCCCATACCAGTCGATCGTTAAATCTAAATATATACATAAATTTCTCATATATTTTTCGCCAATTCGCTTCACATTTTATCGCACAATTCTTTTTTATCGAAAACCAATTTTGCTGAACGAACAAAGAATACGACAAAGGTGCACATAAAAATCGACATGTAACATTAAGGTACTTTGTTTCTTGCACACAGGTTACAAATCTGGCTTGACCAAAGACAAACATTTTACCAAAGATCCGTGCAACGAAGTATTACAAACGGGAAAACTTCTTCAGTATCTTTGGTCCTTCCTTCGTTCGTCATTCGCGTCTTCGGTATTAAAATCGTGAAGTACAGCGGCTCCTTTCGTTTCTCCCTCAGCGTCCATCTACTTGCTGTTATATTCAATAAGGATCTCTTTGACCATCGCGCAGTAACGAATGTCGTGCTCTCCAAACTTTTTAATTAGATCACCGTGCGGCGTCGATTCGATGATAAATTGTCGTCGATGGGTTCGGGGAACCGCCGTGGCTCGATACTTCGGGGTTTATATCTGCTTGAGGGTACCGAGGCGAATTTTTTCTTTCGCCCTCGAGAGCCTCCTTTCCGCCGGCCTAACTCCCCCACGGTTCTCATCTCCTCGCCTTTTCCCCACCCTCGGGGGGTCGCAGTCGAACGGCGCAAAACGATCGACTCGATCGCTGGCAGATTGGTTTTAACGAGTTTCCTTTCAGGCCGGTTTATCGAGAATTGCGGCCGCTTTCGACGAGCCTCTGAAACCGAATACGCCGGGGAAATTTCGACGGCAGATCTTAATTAAAGACGAGCGCCAAAAAATGAAAGGCCGCCGATCGGCGGTATTGCCGCCGCGGCGACGTGAGAAATCCTATTATCGTCCCGCCGTTGGATCCATTAACGCTGTATATATCATTCCGAAAATTCCGGGGAAGTTTGAATTCTCCTTCGGGGTTATAGCGTCGTGGCTGGGCGCTGAGGAGGCGCCGGATCCTCGATTTGCCAAGCGTCCGATTAGGGCTTGCTTTATTG
Source organism: Ampulex compressa (assembly GCA_038496175.1). NCBI lineage: Eukaryota > Metazoa > Arthropoda > Insecta > Hymenoptera > Ampulicidae > Ampulex > Ampulex compressa. The sequence continues at coordinate 14,022 of JBCFXI010000412.1, read as the reverse complement.
GGTTTCCACGATTAATTAGAGATGCGAATGATGTAGGGACTTGCCGTTTTTTATTTGCGATCTGGCCCGGTAGCTTGCGCCAGACTGAAATTAGAGCCTGATTGACGTGAATTTAATTTGGGGGTATTCCTCTAGAGCGTGAGTAAATGCACTCGACGTATCGACGCTTGTTGAATGATTCTTTTTAGAATATTCTGAAGGCTTGTCGCACTTTGAAGAATATTATTGGTTTCATTAAAGGAATTGACACGTGGCGACTGGGTGTGATATCGATTTAATTCGTTTAATTAAAAGAGATTAAATTATGCCTGTCGAATAAAAAGTCTAAGTTATGAGTGGTAAGTTTTAAGAATTATTTTTCAGAGAGTCTCGATATTGTGTTAATAAAAGGTTATTATCGATTGAGTTAAGTATATACTAGCGAGTGTCCTGAGCTTGAAAGACGATTATTGGGGAATACGAAGAGCGACTGTTACAAATGAATATCTTCGTTACTTCTATTTTTTTCGTGCTATTCGTTTGTTACGTAACACGAACATCTTAGAAGAAAATTAAGGACGTACCGGCGGTTGTGCAAGGAAATTCTCTACGCTTTAATTTCCTTAAAGAGTACTTTGCGCACGGGTCGTTTTTTTTTTCCTTGAAAAGGAAGGGCACGCGGACGGAAACCGCGATGTGCTCCGCATACATTAATAAATCAACACGTAAACGAGAACTTTTGTAATTAAAATATGTTCCACTCTCATGACAATACGTGTACGCCGTGTATCAAATTAAAGGGAGTACATTAAATCAAAACTGTTCGCCATCCGCAATTAAATAACCTAATTAGTAACAATACTGCTTTTATGTGCCGATATTATATTTGGCGCGTGAATTCTTCTAGGATTTAATTTTTTCCGGGCATTATTCGCGCGTGCGATTAAAGCAAGCTTACGCGGTACCATTTATTTCATAATCGCCTACATTGTAATATACGTTTCGGTAAAAAACTCACTCCGTACCTTTCAGTCGTCGAATAAAGAGCTTCGTTTCGTGAAGGTGTTGCACGAATTTCAAACAATGTCCGACCAACGACTACACTACGCTGGAATTGGTTTTGTTAACGTTAACATTGGAGTTATTTTCATTTGGCAAATTAAGAGTAACGAAGAATTTCGAGTGTATTTGATCTCAATAGTTATCCATGCTCCTTTACAGAAATAATAATATTTAATCGATCAACTATTATCGACTGACTTTACCAAAACCCAATAGTATCAAGAATATCTGCGCAGTTTCTAACGAGCAACGCGTATATTATATAACATAAGATCCACATAATCGCGATATTCCAGTCTCGTGATCATCTTTCAGAAATAACTTTACCCTTCGGTTATAAACATAGCTCAAACCCCCCTTTATTGCTACTTCACCCATCGGGGGTAAGTACTAAGTAGCTGGCAATCGAGGATGGAATTTTCAGGAGACAGAAAGTGTCTCCGAGGATCGAAATTCAGCAGACTGGCAAAGAAGCCGAGCTTTCAAAGATGAAGGATCGACGCTTCCGAAGGAAGGTCGACCCGCGCCTGGGAGGGGGAAGAGCCACCCTAAGCGCGGTAGGGAAGAATCGTCTGCGTCGCTTTCGGATATTTAAATCCGCGCGAACGACTTGGCGGTCCATCCGCACGGCTCGATGCCTCGAAGACGTGGGTTCCTCGCGGTGGAACGCGGCTGGAAAGTGAGTCGTTCGAGCGTGACGTGTATTCTCGTCGGGACGAGGCCGAAAGGCGTATACCGCGCGGCTGACTCTCCTCGCGCAGACCGCCCAGGCAACGAGCGACTGGGGTTCTTAACAGCGTGGGTGTGTCTGCGGGCGGGGGAGCGAGTTTTAAAAACATCCAGGCCGATGTGCCTCCGGTGCTGGTTTTATCGCCGCCTTCTGCCTCCAGGAGAGAGAGTCGGACTCTTTTCTGTAAACCCCTATCCGGCAAAGCCTTTTCCGCCTCGGTACCGAGCCACTTGCTCCTCACATACTGTCGGCTGTAAATCCTACCGAAAAGCATCTGCGGGTATCAAGGAACACGTCCGAGGGTGACGCACGAGCAGGCTTTTAGACCTACACAGGTAAGCGTGGAATTTTATTGCGAGCCACGGTACCTGCGATCTTCGGGGTCGGAATATTCCGTGCTACCACTCGCGGGAAGTAACCGAGCACCGCTCGTTCGGCCAGCGAGGTACTTAACCAGATCATCCTTAAGGTCCTGCCGGAGTTTCGTGCGCTGGGAAGACCTACGAATGCCGAAGCGATGCACGTAGCCATGACTTTTGGAGAATGCCGGTCGTATAGCGACACGCAAGTGTGGAACCTCGAATACCGATAGTGGATCGCGAGAATGAATTCTACGGTTGCAAAGTACGTGCGAGTTAATAGAATTTCATCCACCTCTTGTTCCTTCTACTTTATTACGGTGAGATTCCTTGGCCGCGTTCCTTATTTAAATGAAATTCTGCTGTATAATTCCTTAGATGTTTCGGGGCACGGGCTCCTGCACGTCTCGATCTGAATATCTCAGAGTTCCGTGTATTTAGTATCTTATCAACGCGTTTACAAACTCTTATTCCGTTATTCTGTTATCGGGCATTCGTTTCTTTCTGCATTCGCGCGGAAGTAGAGGAAGGAACTAAAAGTTCATTACCCGTTTACAGAAGTGACCAAAAAGCCCAGAGCCTCGCTGTCAAAGCGTGTGTCGGTACATTTTTCCTTATCCTCTCGGCTCTCTTTTTCCGCGACACTTTCCCAATGACCGACAGGTGAAGATTGGATATTTCTTTCGCAAAAAGGTGCGCGGCCTTACTTCCCCCGGCAGCCAAGGCGAAACAAGGCGCTCCCCCATCAGCCTGTTTTGCTCTTTGCACCGCGCCAGGGCGTAGAATGCGGAGGAACGGCCGAAAAACAACTCGATGCATCGACATCCTATTTCATTTCCCATTACGTAAACGTCTGAAAAACGCGATTTATTTGGTCTATTTTCATATGGAATGTTCTTTGGCACGGGCTCAAAGGCTTTTGGGCCGCGCCTTTGTACCCCCTGCGCCCATCCCACCTACGACCTCCCCCTCCTCCCCTTTGCCCCTGCACCCCAGCGAAATCGACGACTCCTTGCACACGATTACGATCGACCCACGGCGAACTAATATCCGAATTTTTGTGATTCCTTTTGCTGGGATATTGAAAGCGCCTTCTCGCGTTCGCCCGCGCACTGTTTGCTCTTATATTTGCTCATCGTTGAATCTTAGGTCGACCGACATTGGCCGACTGGGATATGTGGAACTATATCCCTCACTTGCGGGAATGGAACATTACTGTGCCTCGAGGTGAGGTCGCTGGATCTTGGATCGTTCAACAATGCGGGACCCTGGAAACTTCGAGATTCGGAAAGAAAATGCAGCGGAATCCGCTTAATATAGTCACTTGGGTTGGGACTTGAAATCTTTAATGATAATGACTAATTTATACCGATTGATAGGATTAAATAGAGGACAATTGATTTTTATCATGAAATTCGCCTGTATTGCGGAATTTGAGTTAGGATTATATATTGAATGTACACCGTTTTTACTTTTCTTTTAACAGTAATAATAGTTAACGAATAGGTGATTTTTTTTATTATAATAGACGGATTATTTTTAATTATTTTTATACGAGGTATTTTGGCAACGACTCCTAATGATATCAGTATCCAATTGATAATATCTAAGAGTATATCTTGCTTTAGGAATGGGAGATCATTATTTTTTAGCCTTGTTCCTAATTGTACCTTAGACTATGTGTTAAATTACAAGGCCCGAAAATCTTATAGAATATTCGTTTTTTTTTTACTATTTAAAACATCAGAATTTCCCTACCGATTTAACGCTCGTAAGTTTAAATTGATTAATAATACTTTATTCTATTTATTATATCATATAGCAACTAATAAGCGTCGCATTATAACTTATGAGAAAGACATTGTATACAGCTCAGTACCTGTTTCGTATATTTAATACATATCATCGAGATTTTCTATTAATGTGGCAATATGGTACTGTTAGGCACAATCTGTTAAATTGTTTAACGTACCATAACTGTCGTAAGGGACGAGCTGAAAATTCGTTCTCGCGTACTCGCGCTTGGTGTCTTTCCTAGTTTTTACCCTTTTCCAGCGGGTCCTCCTGAAGATTGCACCGTAGAGATTCCCCGTGCTTTCGTTGCATTAAACATTTAAGGACTGGCTTTTAAAGGAATAAACCACGTCTTAAAGGAATGAAGTTTCATCTAGAGCGACGGAAATAATGAGGGCAGACTCAAAGTTCCGCCTAACTTCTGTAAGTACTTCGAAGGGATAGCGGCATATCGCGATGTAAATATTTCACTCACAATGATAATTTAAACCTTGGAAGAGAATACAATTGCCCTGCATTTAGTTTTGATATTAATTTAAATAAGCGACACTGACAGGAGGGATGTATTATTTTATTGTTGCTCCTTATGCACGTCATCATAAATTCCATCGAGAATTGTTTTAATACATTATGCGAAATCAGTATCTCCGCACATTTACATCCATGTTTACGGATACAATTACGCTTTATCCTGTCAATTCCTGATAATGAAACATCGATCCGCGTTCAGCCAATTTATGCGCAGTATTTCAAATTTAACGGCGCAGGATCGATTCAGAGACTTAAAAATGGTATAATATCGTATACCATATCGATATTTTTATTGTATACTGTTTTAAAAGTGGCATCGAAATTCATAATTAACTAGTCGCTTCTGTGTTGTCAATAATAGTGAAAATAACGCGTCGAATCAAGGTTATGGACTAAAAACGATATTGTAATCATTCCGATGTCAATAATATCGACGATTGCAGAGAAGAGTGAGCATCACCAATAGATGATGCATAGGTAAGACTTGCAAATCATCGTATTTTACGTGATTAAAACGAACAGCCGCGATCACGATAATACCAGTCGAACAGAGATATTGGATATACTCGAATACTCGGTGAATTTAATTCATTAAATAGCGAATGCCGATGCAAATATTCTTGGCCTACATTTTCACTAAGAAACACAGGTGTACTTCGATAATTATGCTTTTACGTTTATGAAATCGTAGGACAGTGAATACAACAACAATATTCATGTATGCAGAATATATATATATCCCGTATGGTACAAATGTAGCACCGACGGGGCTACGAAGTTAACAGCTAATGAAAATGAAAATGCTTCAACTGCTGCTAAATTCAATGCATTAACCTTCTAACTGAATCCTTTTATCGTTAGAAATACGACAAAGCCATAAAATACACTAAAGAACAACAAAGAGCTTGATGAAACGTGCTCCCAAAGAAGCAAAAGGCTCCAGGAGCGCAATTATTAATTCTTCTTTACCAATTAGCTCGTTTTGTGCAGCGTAAATTGACTGTCATAAATAATCAGGTTTCACGTTTTTCTCGATTAACATATCGATACTAAAAGTTCACCGTTATAACCTGTACACACTTGAAACGAAATTTCACTTTATGTTCCGAGTACGGATAGAAAATTACTCAAGAGATCGTTAGTTATAATAGTATTCCCGCGACCCGGGCTCCGGTTATTGGAAGGTCCACTCCTGAAAAGGCTGCGACGACCGAAGAACAGAAGAATGTTATTGGTAAAAGAAGAGTAGCTCCAAAGCGCGGAAGCGGTTAGACGTACTATTTCCCTGTGCTACGGAATACCCAGTAAATAGTTCAGTTTATCGAGTTACGTTGATATTGGTGTTTACTGTTCACTGTCCCGAATCATGGAATCTTCTGCGAGCACCACTCATGGCAACACTATCTATAAGGACATAATTCTCGAGAGGACCGCAGCATTTGTGACAAAAGGAAAAGAATCCACGTTCAGCCGTTGGTGAATCGTAATTTTAAAATCATGCATGCCATGTATAATACGAGTATATCATTCAAAATGTCAACGAATATAAACGGGCGATACGATCAACGGCGCGTGGAAGAATTAGCAATTAATATTTCCACATTAAATGTTCCGCGTTTAACCGTTTAAGTGCTGCGTAGATCCGGCGAGCGAAAGTTATGCGCATGCGCCATAAAAGCGCATCCATATATAACCGACGAAATTCATCGGCGTCAGATCGTGGACTGTGCGCACACGAAAAATATTTTAACCTCGCAAGCCGAAACGGGTACAAATCACGCGCTACGCGAAAAAATATTCCATCCGCAGTGATCGCTGCTGCGAGTCGCCCGCTATCAACGGAGAACGTTTAAATCTGAAAAGCGGAGCACTAAAAGCGTTAATCAATTCCACATCGATCAGAAGGCACATGTATACTCCCGCGGAAATAATCGAAAAATGGAATGGCAGTGGCGCTCAATCGTCGGAGCGTGGAAGGTTTTCTTCATCGCGGAAGGTAGCGAGAATGCGGCTGTCATCCGGCGTGAAACCATCGTGACTCATTGTAATACTTTCGCCGTTTTTGAGGGATACGTAATGGAGGGAGGAGAAAGAGGGCCTTTTCCGCGGCGACCTACATGCGGAGACATAAAGAAACAATCGGGACCTTTGTTCCTCCGCTTTCATTTCGCGGCGGGCGCAATCTCGGAAGTTGCTTCGGGCGTGGGAACAAAGATTTTTCCTGGCGCGATCGTGCCGAAAGGCGAGGAGAAAAAAAATGTCATTAGCGTCCCCTTTTGTAGTTTGACGCACGATAGTGGGAAATGGGTTAATAGAATCCCAATTCGCAACGGGGTCGGGATCGTTCAGGGCTGAAATAGAGGGAGAAAGAGGGAGAGAGAGAGAGAGAGAGAGAGAGAGAGAGAGAGAGAGAGGCTCTTTCTTTGCCGGGAAAAAGATGCAATTAGCTCCTCCGGTTCTTACGCTCGGACGTATAATCGCATCAAAGTTTCCATCGCGTGCTTTGATCTCCCGGAAAATCGCGGGAGACGGGCGCGGGCGAGGGGAGGGGGGAGAGGAAAAAATGGATTAAGTAACGAGAACGAAAGACGGACGGCATGAGCGGTGAATTTCCAGACGAACGCGAACCTTTCTTCGAGATCGCGCTTGTGCTCGAATATCATTTCGCTTGGCGCACGGTCACTCGAGTGGACCGTCTGGCTTCGATTATGCAAACGAGCCCTTGTGATCGCCATTTAACCGCCCTCGTAGACATGGAGCGGAAAAACGTTTTCGCTGGTTAGCGGTTTGTGTATAAGTTCGTTTCCGCATGAGATAGCGCGCCGTAAAAAGAAGAGGTACGTATTATTATTTTACTCCTCTTTTTAATCAATGCTGGATTCGAGAGATTCGGACATATTTCTTTAGAGATTTTGAATAGATACACTGTATTGTTTGATCATATTTTCGTTCGTATACAGGGACGTTAGTTGCACAGGTATTAAAAATATATTATTATATTTTCTTTTATGACTACTTGCAGTTTGAAGAGATGCCAGTAGAATGTAAGATTATTTCAAAAGCGTTCATTCACGGCATAGTTAACTTTAAGGAGAATATACTTGTTTCACGGTACTTTTCTTTGTAATTCCCAAGCTTGAAATACAATTTTCCTGACCATTATTCTTTTATAATATCCCGATTAAAACTGTCAGATTTTCTATGGTAATTTATGCACTGGCAAAGGTACAAGGAAAAAAAAAATTGTCTCTTCGATGAAGTTAAATGGACCAGGTACCATAAACGTTTGCCATAGGGAATATTAAGTAGGCTCTTCCATCAGTATTATCGATTATCAATATTTGTCGTAAAAAAATTTTAGAAATTCATCTGAACATCTTTCAACGTTTATTTTAACATATTTATTTCTGTGAATATTTGTCATATCGATCGTAACGATATATCTTTAAAAATCTTAAATCTTAAATCTTGTATAATTTGAGAGAATGGTTGACGCATGCGTGGAAGACAGTAAAGCCACATAAAGAGAGTTACGGTGTACTGGATCGTCAGCTTGGATTTCCACGCGGGAAACCTAGGTTCGAATCTCGCCTATCACCTTCTCTTTTTCATGTGATATGTACACTGTAGTTCAGCACCCACCTTAAACAATAGGTCCAAGCCCAAATAACCTTAGCAATCGGTGCCAAAAATAAATTTTTAAAAATAAACTACATAAAGCATGTATCCGTATCATCACATATAGGCGACCAATATCAGTCCATTGCTGGATATTCCAATGCGCTGCGTCGATATCCATTCCAAGATCGCGATCGAAGGAAATCGCGACACTCCGCGTCTAGTAGCAAGCGCACTAATGCGTTTGAAAAGAGCTAGTAAAACGGCTGTAAAAAAAACAGCAGGGAATAAAATCAATCGCGCTAAATTCCTTAAGTCTGAATCGCAAATGGAAACAGGTACAAATAATTAACATATAATTAATATAATATAATTCGAATATCGCGTTGATCCCTATGTAAATTTCCATACAATACCCCGCGCGGATTACGTGGAAAGTAACATCGTCGAACCTAAGTCGATTTTCAGGCTACTAGCAAAAAGTGTGGAATCCTGCAAAATCGAAATATGCTTGAATAAATCCCATTGGCAGACTGTGGTATCCTATGCGTGCAACCCACCTTGAGAACAGCACAATAAGGTATGAAGGGTAAGGAAAAAGGGAGCAAAGATGATAAGGCAGCTAGTTTCTAGGAAGTAAAATAAGACGCAGGGAATAGTGGCTAAGGTAGGAACGAGGAGGGAGAACCTGATGTAGGCTGATCCGACGAGAAGGAGGATGGACCAAGAATGTAGCCAAAGAGGAAAGACGACGAGGAAAATACGGTAGGCTGGTTTGAAGGATGGAGAAGGAAGGAAAGAACCAGAGAGAGCGAAGGCCGAGGATAGGGCAGACAGGCCTTGGGACAAAGCAAGAAGGCTGTAAGGTAAAGTACAAGGAAGAGAGAGAGAGAGAGAGAGAGAGCGAGTGAGTGAGAGGCCTGCTGACGCGTTTTAGAACGAAGAGAGGCAGAGAACGGCGCAAGAGGGAGAGGGGAAGGAGAATGGTTAAGGTACGTACGGTTGAAGGAGGATGAAGGTAGAAAGAGGAGGGAGAAAGCGGGTTTCTCGCAAGCTCGCCGACTGCGAAGCCAGACACCAGAACCGTGTTACTTCCAGGCCGGCGGTGCCTTTTGATCTCTCAAAGTCTAGACTTCCTCCGGTCTTCTGTCCTACGCCTAGCAGTCGTGCTCACCAGGAAGTAAACGCTTCGGGACCGACTTATCGAAACTTTGCCGAACTACGCCGATATCCGTTCACCCTCTTCTTTCCCACTCGGTTCTCTTTCTCTACGGGGGTCTCACCCCGTATCTCCCGCGAACCCTCGTCACTATCCATTCCAAAAAGAGTTTATCCCTTCTTAGCATTCCTCGATAACTTCTACTTTGTAGCCTTTCTCCTACGCCTACGCCTTTTTTGCAAATTGAGGATCTAAATCTAGAGTACGAGCTAATTACACTGGTCTACGTTCAAAATCTATCCGAGTTAAAAATAGTTCATTTCTATTCATTTCGATATGAAATAAACGAATACAATGTGTAAAACGTTTACTTAACTCTCATTCCCTTGAAGAACAGGAATTAATTTTATGATAGAGAGAAATTTTTGCAATGTTGGTAATCTTTTTATTGTTACAAGTAAAGACTGGCAACATTGCCAATTAAATGTCCTTTGTTGTGCTTACAGAATGTATCTGCTTTTTTTTCTCAGTAATTTTCTATGTTTGAACCACGACCTAACAAAAAAACTCTGGTGTCATATTTTTGTTCTTCAACCTCAATTTGTTTGGATTTGGCCATTTTTTTAAAAGATAGAGACAACTTTAATTTTTTTGTAAACCAGTGTTACTTAATACATGAGCTGTCGTACTTCTTTAGAGTCTATGCCATATTTAAAGTTATAAAAAAGTAAGGTTACCACAGGGATAATTAGTAATTTGTACAAAATATTCCATCTTTTAAGCATCGAAGTAAATTTGTAAACTATTTAGCGTTTAGCTATTTAGCTATTTAGCGAAAAATTATATTTTCTAGTGGTACACCGACTCATATTCCCCATATTTCAATGTACGGAATATCAATGGAGACCCGATGAGATAAGTTTGACGTTTAAATTTAAAAACCCACTCGCGAGGGTGAGGTGAAAAAACTCTGTTCCTGATAGAGGCATTTATTACCTCGTTAAGTTAGTAATAACAGAGGCCGCAATAGGGAACGCCGTGAATGGCATGGACGGGAACGAAATCATTGTTCCTCGAGCGAATGCTTGAAGTGCGGTACAATTTCAATAACTCGCTCACCGTCAAAATATCGGCAGATGCCGTTTCCCAATCGAATGATTCATTTACCGTGGTTGATACGAGAGTGATTCTATACCGAGGCCGATGCGCCGGTTCGTACGATCCGCACGCTCTAATTGCTATTAGCTCAATATTACGTACGCAAACTTACGTAACATGCGCAAAGTTGTACATTGGAGGTAGTGGGGTCGGTACCGCAAATGTATCTCAATCAAGAAACCGAGTCAATATTTTGTTATCCCCTTGCGCTTTTACTCCGCGACCTTATATCCGCGTGAGGTTTATTTATGCTCCGTCGATGCTAAGCCAAACATCGGAAAGACGTTTTAAACGCGAAAAGAAAAAAAGAAATAATCCTTAAACGGCACAACGTCAGTTTCCTTCGGTCAGGTTTACGTAAAAAGCGCAAAATGTAAAAGAAAAACCCGATCTTTTCTCCGTTTCTCCGGTAAATATCTCGAGCAGGCACGATGCCTGGCAATATCGTGTAACGTGCGTAATTTGAAAATAGAGGTTGCAGCCGGGAGGAAAGTCGGTCCACCGCATTGCTGTGTACAAATCGCGGCGCCGAAATGGCACCAACGAAACCGAATCCGGGAATGGAACACGCTGATCGAGTAAAGGAGAGAGAGAGAGAGAGAGAGAGAGAGACAGAGAAAGAGAGAGAAAGGGGGAGGGAGAGCAGAGAGGGCAAATCAGGTCGATCGGTAGCGAGCAAATCGAAGTCTGAAATCCTCGATCGCGGCCGAAGGAAGCGGGTATGGGAGATCACGCCCTTGGAAGAAGGCACACTTGCAAGGAGGCACCTTCCTCCGGAACGAGGGCAGCCAGCCTGGCAGTCAACCACCCTCGGCCATGCTCGATCCTCCCCTTCATCGTCGTCGTCCCCAGCCGACCTTCCATCCACGAACCCGTCGTATAACCCGCCTCGCTACTTACGCTCGGCTCCGCTGAATTAAGCTAAGGGAAGTCAATTGGAAAAGTTTTTATTGGCCCGCGTTTAGGAATTCCAGGATGCTGGGCGATATCATTCGGCTCCTAGACGTGGCCACCGATACCATTCGGCTTCTTCGAGGCGGGGAAATCATCCGGGACGATGTTTTGCCCAATCGGCGTATCCATCCTGCCGGATTGGAGGGCTCCCTCGATCGCGCTTTATTTTGTTTCATTTCGCGGCATATGTTTTACGGCTCGCCGTTGTAATCCTGCGTTCTCCCGGCTTACGGCCGGCTTCACCGGATCTGGGCAAAGTTAGTCGCCGGATGACACGTTTAATCCTCCGTGGAAACGTCGATCCGGGGAGCGAGGCGGGCCAATCTGGCCCGATGATCGATTTATTTGTACCGGGAAGGCGGCCCCTCGATCGATAGCGCGTTTGAATAACTAAACTGCCAGCCGGCATTGCATAACAATTGATCGGCTGCGCGCGACGTGCGATACATTGGGAAAGTGGTACGCTTGTTGGGCATCGCTATTATTATAAGATAGGCGTCCGCAGTTCTGACCAAACGGATATTCCGTTGAACGATTGTGGATGTAGTATTGCTTTTAATTCGCTCTTGCTTTCATTCGTTGCCACTCGGATCACGTATCGCGTTCATGTCCTATTCTACCGGTTGCTGGCTTCTCGGTTGTCGTTCATGGTTCTAATTACACGCTATTTGGAGTTTATATTGGGATAGTGGATAAGTTCCATGAGGTGGACTTGAAAGGGCCCAGTTTTTGTGATTGCTTGACCCACCCTGTTGAAGTCAAATATGACAATGCTTTTTTTTTTTAATATGGATATAGTTTATTATGAATATTTGTGTAGCAACCACAGGTTATTACATGGAACTATAGCGTTCGTAATTAATGCGTTATCTATTGAGCGATAATAAATTAATGCGCGTGATTAAGGTTTGTTTATCTATTGTCTGTTAACATTTTGGGCATGCCGTGAGATTTAGCTATCTACTACAATTACTTGTGCCTTTTGGATGATGTTAGTACTTACGATGAATTGGTATTTTTTCTTGTGTATGATTCGATCGTCTGTCATTTTAATCTACACATTTGATGCACAAAGATCATGTACTCATGCACAGCTGTATTCTATGATAAGGAAAGGAAGAAGATGATAATCTATTTGTAGATTCTTAGTTTATGATAATTAAAACGTGTTGAAAAAAATGAAGTTATATTTAAAGTCCGTAAGTTGCGCCCTTAAACGGTCGATTTATAGGGTACACTTTTTGGTAAATCAACGGTAATTTGTTGTCCGTTATGAAAGCAAAAAATGTATTGTACTTGTCAATCATACTTTACAAGCTTTTTCCGGCCTACAGAACAACCACCTAGCAATGAACCCAGCTATGTTTTTCCTCCTTGTTTATTCAAACCACGCTGCAATTTTTTCGACGCATCCCATACATTTTCGAGTGACGAGCGCACAAAATTTCCAAGCGATCGCCGCCACCGAGGCACAGTCAAATTCTGGGCGGAAAATTGCGCGAGAGGGTCGTTTCATGGGGATAGCGATAGCATTTGGCTTTATTTCCTTTTCAAATGTTAACTCCGAAAATTCTAGTTTTATTCAAAATTAAAATGCTTTGAGAAATCAGAAAATGTTTAAAATTATGATGGGAAATATTTCTAAAATCGGACGGAGCACGGAAAATACCTAATGCAGGCATTCAACTTACTATTCAATGGTGTCCATTACTTAGTTTCGCATAATCGATTATAACGTATAAACTGACGTAAACTAATTCCCATGATCGTTAAAATTTTTAAGACTTTAAGGCAATGATAAAATTAAGCGATATTCGAAATGGTCGTAAAATTCATGACGGGCAGTAAAAGTAATTTAGTAAATGGAAGCTTTTACGAGCATGTACGCATTTTCTACACAATCACCGACAACTACATATCATTACCCAGACAACGAAAAACCGATGTTCCACGTTTGTCTCCAGGATAAATCGTATTCTGTATCGATACTAAAATCTAAACCATTAAAAGAAAATATTTAGGGCATAGATCCAGTGTTTAAACGAAGATATCAGGTATCTTCATCGACTCCCTGTCGATTCGGCCAATTCCGGTTCAGCTCTATGATAGCTTTGGCAAAAAAACAAAAGCCTTTTGGGCAAGCTAACCGAGGTGACTCGTGGCACCTTGCGCCCATCGCTAACTCGACAGTTCCCAGACAGCCGAACATTTTTCCCCCTTCCGTGTCAGATCATTGGGCGCTTTATTGGATTTCGCAAAAAACATCGCAGCCGCATCAGGATCATCCGTGCTAATTCCATTATCCACCGGCGGGCCGGGGCGTCAAAAACGTTCGAATTCGGCGCGGCCGCTTCGCCGGCGGCATTATTAAATTATTCTGCCCCGCGCAATTATATGGAATAGTCGTTATCGGCCGGTAAAAATCGATGGGCCGCGCCATCGGGCTTCGACGCGGCTTCCAGGGCGGCGCTTGCCCGCGAAAATAAATTTCGCAAAACTCCCGCGCCGCCATTTAAGCGGCCCCGGAATTTCGGGAATACTTTACGGCCCGTGAGCGATTTCGATATACGTGAAATATGGCCGACGTGGGACGAGCCGCCTAGGAACAAAATTCCCGCGAGTTATGGAACGGTGCCCGCTTATATGTGTATATATATATATATATACACATATAAGCG